>JAFEJD010004523.1:0-14179 GCA_018296065.1 Blastomyces percursus
CTAGGGAGGTTTTGTGGCCGGGGCGGTATTGCTTAGGCAGCCGCGGACGTGCCTCCAGGCGTTAAAGAATTCATCATCATCAATACGAATAACCCCCAAAGACCATACCAGACAGTATGTATTTAACGACAGTTGGTGAATAGAGTATGCTGTCTATTCATTATGAATACATGTGATACGAAAACCAACGCCGAAAAATATCTAACACCCTTTTATGCCCAGAATATCGCTCACATAAGTAACAAGCTTGAGGGGCCCGTTGACAATAAACATCCTAATGTCCTTTCTACCCCCTTAGAACAATAATATCACTAGTCTCCGGTGGATGAATCGTACATAGGGATCGGCACCCCTTGATGGGTTTGACCGGCATCACTATACTCAACATCAGGGATACTGAACCCCTCCTGATCAGCATCGACATCCTCCCATTCGCCCTCAGATTTGCTGGACGGGGAGGAAGCGAAATATCGTTAATATCACTCCCTAACATCCTACACTCTCCCCGTGCGCGCTCAACGATCATTTTCACCAAAGCAACTTTATCTGTTTCACGAATCAGAGGCGGCAGTTCAGCATCATAGAGGTCACTGCCCCCTTCAACCTGTAGATTGGTCGCCCCGGGATGGTGGTGGACTTCGAAACCACGAGTGCACGCGTCGTTAGCCGGCGGTGTCCATGGCACATCCGTATTAAACTCCCATTCTGCGCGCATGACCCTTAGGTATTTAAGAATCGCAAAGCATCCATAGCCAAAGCCTCAGAACTCGAAGCTTTCGAGACATTAAAGTCTGGACTCCGGCTGTTACCACTGTTTTGTCATTGATCCGAGGCAAGACTCATCATCTCGCAGTATTTCAAGATGTACGCGCCTCATCATCTTCTTCTGAGTTTGTCTTCGAGAGAACTGCATTTCTTGGTGTACGGTGGTCTTGGGAAGGATATACATTCCCTTTCTTCTGGACAGATACCCCACCGCTTCTCCAAGTTCGTTTTCCACACGGTGCCTCGTTTCTAGCTCTTCGTCAGCCTGAGTGAAGTGAAGAGGCTTGTCTAACATGTTGACAACGTCGTGGTGTAACCGCTTATCCCCCGATACGGTTCGAGGATGGTTGAGACGATGCGTTTTCGTTCCCGGGAGAATTGTCGAGCCTAGGTTACTATCTTCTTCGACAGGATCACGTCTTTCCAAAGAGCGTCTCCGGCGGCGAAGAGGGCGGACCCGCAAACCACTCTTTCGTGGAACCTCGGGAGATAAATCATTGACTTCTCCAATCTGGTCACTATCCGACGATGTCGATAGATCAGTACCTAGGCTGGTCCCCAATAAAGGCATCATGGTAAAACTTCCGAATGGATGGCGACTTAGCGGCCTACTCTTATCCGAATTGAAAAGACCAAACGGCTTTAACAGGTCCCTCTCATGTGCTCGCCCACCGGAAAGGGCTCCGGTGCCGATAAATGGGTCATTCCACGACTCAATCTGAGGGTTAGGTTGCCACAAAGGGCTCCACTGTAGCCATGACTGGTTCTCATTGCATTTGCTCTTGTCTGCTACCAGGAAGTTTAGAGTATGATCTAGGGTGGGATTGACTTGTGAAAATTGTCTTTTCTTAACGTTGATCATCACTCTCGACCTGACAGTCTTTTCGAACCTCACAGACGTACCAAAATATTCCAAAGCGGTTGCTGTAATCATTATTCGAAGGGTGTATATTTTCGATCGTTCTCCTAGAGGATCCTTTACCAGGGAAGCTTGTGAATGTAGCATTTGATTCTCTGAGTCGGAACAGGTTGGCACTGTTCCATTAAAGCCGGAAATTGAAGGATCCCATCGTAGCCAAGTGGCGGATGTCTTATAAATGATATGACTTGGTTTTGAGTAGCTGTCTGCTCCAGTAAAATTGAATGGCGGGTTATAGCGTGGCACTAAACGGAATTCGTGACCTTCGGTAGTGATAGGGTCAAACTGATCAAAAGATAGCATATCTGGGGCCCAGTTCACTTCAACCGGGTAGACGGATAACTGAAGGGTTGCTGTGGTTTGCAAGTAATCGTTCACGTCCAATAGTTTGATTCCTATTCTAAGATCGCCAGTAGTGGGGAACGATCCATAGCCCATAGCGGGGGCAACAAAACAGTCATGAGTGCGGACAAACTGTGCTACAGTTTTATAAATGTTCCCCATTGACGCTAGCCAATGGTACGTACGACGATGCTCTTTGTACGTATATACCATAGCTGTCGCGATATCAATCATGCTAATTGGCAAATAATGTATCCTATCCGACTGGCTGCGTCGGTGTTGTTCACGGTTGCGATGTATCCGGTTGGCGGCTTCGCACTGTTGTTGTAAGAGTTCAAGCTGATCATGCAACAAGTATTCTAGGACCTGTTTAAACGTTGTCTCCCAAAAGAGCAGCTCTTCAGCCTTATCTGAAGAGAGACCTTTCCATGATTTTGTAATATCAAAGTGAACAATTGTAGGGCTCTCGTAATGGAATCCAATTTCAAGTTCAGGGGTTATGTCTTGCGCGGCTCCTTGGTAAGCCTGAAAACGTGGGCGGTACATATCACTCATATTATTACACTTAGGGAATGAGTTACCAAGAAGACTGAAAGTGATGTTAGGTAAATCATGTTCAGAATTAAAGCGGTATGGCTGGATCGTATCCTGTTCCGTTAACCTATCGCCAACATATGCTACCTGCAAACGTACATATCAGCCACTAAATTCTCTCTTGAAGTATTGTCTGATTATCCGATATTGTGAGAAGTTGGGGGAATTCAATTTACCTCCGGAGCGTCTTTTATGTCCACGCCTTCAGTTGAAACACAGCCTACCAGCGGGTTGAAATAGCAAGGCGGGGAGAGTGCTGTAGTATCGGCAATGCCATTGTTCGGATGGCAGACTGCATGTTTGGGCCCCGGGACGACATAAGAGTACTGGGATTCATGCGGATATTCGTATCTATCATTATACGCATCCACACCTTGAGGTTCCCGTGGGTGGTAAGTCATAGGGAAGGATGACCGGATTCTAAAAGGGTGTCGCGGTGTCTGTTAAAGTATGTTACGCACAGCTCTGGGCGAGGTACCGGCTTAATTCATATCACCTAGCACACGAGGTCAGCCCAGGACGACTCATACCTCATCAGAGTAAAAATATCTTTACACATATGCAGATGTTGAGCCACAGAAGCAAGTTTGGCTCAATAATGTTTCAGAATACCGAATATATACTCGTGGGTTGGGATGCTTTTGAGATAAAGAATCATGTCTTCGGGTTGCTCACTTGTTAGATGAGTAGAATTCCGCCCCAGTATATCTATTGACTGTTGATGCCTAGCATTGTTATATTGGGAAGGCTCGTACTATTGGCAGCTAGGACTTCCTCAAAACGGAATCAGGGAATAGGAGTGAAGATTAGGAGGAAAGAAGCATTCACATGACAGGAGGGTGCTAATGCTCTCCAAATAAATAGTGAATAGCACTCAATAGTGTAATGCAACACTAACTTGAGAGGAGTTTGGAAGGTCAGCAGTGTGCGAAAAGGTGAGAGCCCAAGGCAGAAAGACGAAGGAAGAAAATGAAAGTTTGACAAAAAGAATTAGTTTGCATTTCACACTGCATCTATCGAAGCCCTCGTGGTTACCTGCTCATTCTTATTCCCAAGCTTTGATATTTGCAGGAACGCATCGACGCCATACCCTTCCAGACTATGCAGCTCCAAACTGCCAGCCCAGTACTCTGCGTAAACCCTACTCATCGGGAGTCCCATACCAAGCCGCAAATTCGGAGGGCGCGAACTTAGGGATGCCAATGAACTGTCTCTATGCGGATGTCCATCGGTAGTGTAGTAGCAGCTATCGCTTTCTCCCCGATCATCGGATCTCGTGCCGGAAACTTTTACTTCTTGCATTGTCGCCGCCATGGTAGGTACTTGCTCCAGGTTGCGAAGGCGGGCTTGAGTATGCGGTCCCTTGCAGAATGACCATAGGTACGGGAGAATCTCTCTAGAAATGCCTCCCCCTTGGTCAGAAACCCGAATAATGACATGCTGTGGAGCTTCGCAGATCAAAACTTCAATGGGAGGTGGCCGTTCGGGCCTACCGTTGAACCTTTCGATAACTGCCTGGAAAGAATTTCGTAGCAATTCCCCGATAATATATTCCAAGTGACTTAGGATATATGGAAATGTCGCTCCCAGATGACCCTGAACAATCACATCGGGAACCTGGCAGTCAGTCCCGAGTGATTGCTTTAGCAACATTGTTGCGCGTTTGCCGCAATTTTCAACGACCTCCTTCGCATTGCATCTCAGAAATACCTCTCCCACGAAGTCTGCATTGAGGTCTGTCCTGTCCTTGGAGTCCGGAAAATGCCAAGGTGAATTGAATGTATCTGTGAGCGCAAGATGTTGTTCGGCAATAACTCGACGTGATATGCGCTGTAAGTGGTTATTATCAGCAGGGTAATTTTCACCATGACGGAAAAAAAGGACAAAACCCGAGACAGGTACACTTTTACGTACCGCACGCAACAAGGTATTCATAAACCGATCCATCTCTTCTGGTTTCACTAGATCTTGGCACTCCAACACACCCATTGCAAGATTCGGTATTACAGTTAAATGTTCCTTGAGCGTGGCTCGCAGAATATCGCAGTACTTGTCATTGTCTTCCAGGGTTCTGATTTCAGGGACACCGCGGAACTTCTCGAACGCCTTGTAGTAGAGTTCGTATACGTGGGATAGGTGGGGGTTCGTGACAACAACATAGGGTAGTTTCTGCATGTCTCGAAGACGGTGAGCGATCCTGGAGAAATGACCAAATCAGTATTTGGTTAGGACCGTTTGGATATTGGCGGTTTTCAAATAACTCAAAAGGAACTGACCTGGTGGGAAGCTCTGTACGCACATAGTTCGCAGAGCTGATCAACCTTGACTCGGTGATCGTGCGGCCAAAGAAAGTCAACTGGCGTAAACTAATTGGCCTCACTTCACGTTCAACCCATCTGGAAGGTTTACAGTTAGCAATGAATGAAGGCATGTCAAAATCTTATATCAGTATTACTCACTCGTCTAGAATGGAGCCTGGTCGCCATGGCGGGGGCCCTTGCCTGTCAACTGAGAGAAATCTTGTCTGCGCAACAAAAGCTCTCAGCCGGACAGCCTTTTGCCATTGAACCGATTGCCGCTGGAGCATCCTGGAATGCCATTCACGTCTCTCGCACGGGGGTTGGTTTCCAAGAGTCGCTGGACATGGGCCTGCTTAAAGAGGTATATATCACCGTAACTCATTGTCCGCAGTGACTAGCACATCCTACACAGTTGCGGTGATGCTAGCTCAAAGATGCGGGAAATTTTCGAGTAGACGGGGAGGTAACGGGCGTGGTTCAAGTGGGAGTCGGAATGTCGAAGATGAAGATGAGGATGCAGAAGCGGAGTGGAGTGAAGTGGGTGTGGGTTTGATACCCGAGAATTGCATGTGTCATACCTTGGGCGCGCTGGCGGTGTGGTTGTTGGTGCGTGTGTGCTCAAACTTTAAAAGCTCTCCCTGTCAGCTTCCCGCCTCGACCTCCAAGTCAATGCACGATTGGCGGCGGGTTCTGGCGCCAACAGCTTCATTATTAGCCAGCAATGTGAGACGGCCTGATGGAATCCCTCATGATAAGGAACTCCTGTTGTTCATTCGCCCGTCAAATATTCACGCAGACCGAGGCTAAAGCGCTTGCGCCTTTTCAGGGCCAAATGAGCGATACCGGCCGCTATTTGAACCGGGGTCTAACGAGCAGGAATCCTCCATGCTATGCTGCCGTCGGATGAAACGCACAAAGTTCTACTACCAAAAGCCAGCCTCGAAAATTTCTCTTCGATAGTAACGTTACCTGGGCACACTGGATCCAGGATATGGACGTGCACCGTTATTTCCCTAACAGGCCTCTTGGGTTTTACATTAAACAGTTGAGAAGCGTTGAAGCATCTACCTAAGGACTCTATCAAAAAGCCTATCGGGATTAGGAACAGTATCCGCTGCAACCTTGAGATAGATAAAAGTCTATCTAGTGCATACTCTCCGGAAGAAAATGTGAGAAAAAAAGCCACTTACACATATATATATCTACGGGCGGAGCGGCAATTGATGAATGAATGACAATGGATAATAATGAGAGTCTTGCTGCGCCCAAGCTTCTTGAAATTGGGGTGATTGGATATAACATATGCCCTCCAAAAGGCCGTGAGGAGTGGCTGGGCAAGGAAGCAAAGAATATGACATGTCTGATTGGTACCGCTGTATATGCTCTTTTCCGGTCCGAGACTTCACCTGATGAAACCAGACAACACCCGGAGACACGGGAATGACCGCTGGGACGACGCAGCTGACACTACCAACCTCTCCAGCAACGTGTATCAAGAAACATATGGCCATAAAATCCCCTCACCTCACAAGAAGCTGCTTCAAGTAAACCCAGCCAGCTGTGGTGCTTAGGAAATGTTATTCCCAATCCAACCCTAACTGGTGCGCCCCGGTGACCTCAGTGACTAGACAACTAGAGCAGCGAAGGATAACGAGAGTAGGACAAGGCTAGTTATCAGAGATGTGTTGATTGTGTAAAGCCCGCACTCACAAAGACCGGCAATAAAATACTCCGTACTTCTGGACATGCTTAAACTCCATCCTCTTGCATTCCCCCTACACCCTGAGACAAAATCGTGCCTTCTCATCACATTGCCAATCAGAAGATCGAAGTAACGAGCCTATCCCGATAAATTCAGTTCATTCATTAAGCCGATACTCATGCTGAAGGAGACGTGTGCAAAAGCCAAGCGCCAAGTTCGAGGTATTTACCTACCCCACGCTCAAAGGTTATATATACATGCCAAGTCTAACAACCAATATATCTATAAATTGACCGTTGACGTTTAAACCAAATATCATGGTTCAAAAAATTGTATAAAACATATTCATCATTACTCGTCACTTTTAGGCGAGGAGGATTCCTCCATCACGGCGCCATTTTTTACAGGCTGGAACCCAGCCTCGCTCTTCTCAGCATTCAGCAGCTCGTCCAATGCCTTCTGCGCATCCCAATTTTCGTTATGCAGATTATCTCCAGCGAGATCAATCCACGCCCTCCATGCTTCAGAGTTGGGAGCTGCGCCGCTCACCCGCACCCAGTCGGTGAACTTGGAAACATAAATCGCTTTCCACAGCGCCTGCGTGTATGTCTGCGCTTCTATGCTTCGTATCTCCTCCTTTTCATAACGTATAAGATTCCAATGCCATCCTCTAGGGAACAGCGCGGCGATCTGATAGCAGCCGTTGAGTAAAACGTATGACCCGCCGAGTGCGGCCTGCATGGTCCAGGTAGAATTTCCCATCAGAATCACCGCGCTCATGAGCAGAAATGTGCCCACCCCAACCAAGGCGCGGAATATTTGGTCACTGACGACGTAGCTACATTCTTCTGTGCCCGTGTATAGCTCGCGGGCGACCTCCTCTGTACATCGTATGATGATAAATGCGCCCTGTCTCGTCCGGATAACCAGGTCACCATCCGGCACAACCGTTTTGCGTTTCCGCACCGTCAGGTTTGGGTGCCACATGGAAGATAGTCCAATGATACTAGACGCGAATGACACAACCACGATTGCAATGACCGCGACACCATCTTCGAGGATAACAGCCCATACGCACAAGCCAACCGACAGGAAGAATGAAGCAACTGAGAGAAGAGCTAAAGGCGAAAAAGGCTGAGCATGAATGACACCCTTTGGCGTTCGAAGAATACGATTTTTAAGTTTCTTTTCGTCACTGAGGGTGTCTGCGTAGCCTTCTCTATGTGTGATCCGGATCTCTCGAACGGTAAAGCTAGGCAGATCGATGTTGTAGACAAGGTTTGCAAAATGGTTAAGCTCCAGGAGCAGAGTGCCGGAGTGGATGCTCACGATGTGCGCCAGAATGGAAGGAAGACGTGTTGGCCGTTCGTGTCTGAGAAGTGCCTGTGGAGCAGGGAGGATACGAGGAAGCAAACACAGAATTGAAGCTGTTAGCGGTTGGGAGTGCGCCGACATGGCACTCTCGCCAATGACGGCGAGCAAACTAACAATATCCAGACTCCAGTCATCGCGATTCTCGGGGAATCTGAGCATCTTGCTTGTTTGTGTCGATTGGTCGATTCCGCCTGCTCGTTTGTGGAGGGTATCAGGCCGATTCCGCCTGCTCGTTTGTGGAGGATATCAGGCAGACAGCGGCTGTTTTTGTTGGCTCGAGAGACGCGGGCTTTGAAGACGTCTTGGACGTCAAGTAATTTAACGCATCGTAATTTAACCCATTATTGACGCCCGGAGGATAGATTAACAACTGGAAACCGATCTCTTGTTACCAAAATTCCCCATGCGGGCGGCTGGTAGAAGGCGGGCGCTCGGTTGTGCCGCCTTGCAGCCTTACATCCCCTACACTCCAGAGCTTCTCGAAAGCAACAAATTAACCTATCAAAATTCGTCGGTCTGTTGGGTTGGGACCCGCCTGGTCCGGCTAGTTTAGTACAGAAATGGCCCGTGTACGAAAGCCAATGGCTAGAAAAATAGTGGTGTGTGGTGTGGATTCAGAGGCATTCCATCCACAGTCAGCCACAGCCACACGCCAGTGGAGAGCGCTATTGGAGAGAGGAGAGATCCGAGATCGATTTCAGCCACTTCTTAAAATCCGTCGTGGATTGTTGACAATTCGACCGCCGGTGACGGAATTTTCTAACACAAAAGAACGAAGAAAGGTATCCTCATCGTAAAACGCCAGCGGGGGGAGATGAAACCAACGGAAGAAAGAGTGCTTTGAGTAAATGGATAGAACAAAGCACCGCCTCACTGAGCATTCGATGCTCAATTTCATCATCTATATATTCCCTCGGTGCACACAGTTAATAGAGTGGTATTATTGAATGGGGAACAAACATTTCAGACTCCAGACGACGGTGTAGAATCGGAACTCTCCAACACTCGGAAGAGAAATGGTCAACCTCCAGTGGATACAGGAAACTTTTTCCTACAACAAGAAAACTCGGAGAAATAAACATTCCTCGACGCACAGCCCAACCTCAACCACCCCGACCTCAGCAGCAGATTATTTCGAAGCCCTCAACACGCTGCAGCAGCAAGAACGCGAACTGGCCTTCGATGCCGGTACCGCTACCAAAGCGTCTAAAAGCGAGAAAGATGCAGCTGCAGTTTTGGAAGTGATCCGCGGCCAAGAGCGGAAGAGATATCTGGCATCGGACGCCTCAGACAATTTTCTCGCGAATGCTGGCCTGATCAATCACGGTAGTGACTTGATGCAAGTAGCCCGAAGGCTGCCCAAGGGGGCGCATCTGCATTGCCATTTCAACACTATCCTTCATCCTTCGTTCCTTGTCTCCCAAGCGCGCAATATCAAATGCATGTTCATCCGTAGCACTTTGTCTTTAAATGCACAGCTTGATAATTTGAATGATGCAGCCATAACATTCTCAGTCCTGCGGGATTCGACTGAGGATGCGAATATTTTCGACATAGATTACAAACCTTTAGCTTGGATGAGATATTCCAAGTTTCTAGAGGATTTTCCTGGGGGCACGGAAAGGGCGGAGGAATGGCTGGTGAATAAACTGCTTATCTCGCTGGAGGATGCGCACGGGATGGATAAGACTTTAGAAAGGTATGATTACAACTTTATTTTCCCCCTTTGACTTATTTGTGACCAGAGCTCTCTTGCTAAATCCGTATGTAGTGTTTGGGATCTATTTAATCGCAGCACACAGATGATGAAGGGGTTGTTCAATTATGAATCTGCCTTCCGAAACTATATTGGAAAAGCTATTGACAGCTTCGTCGAAGACAACGTTATGTACGCTGAAGTCCGGCCAAACTTCTTCGACAAGTACATTGCAAGCGACGACGGCGAGAGACAATTAGATCACCGTGTCTGGATGCAGATCATCCGGGACGAAGTCAAGGCTAAAATCAAGCAACTCGACGCACACGACAAAGGCGCTGGCCGTTACAAGGGCTTGAAAGTAATCTACTGCGCCCCTCGCTCTATTAAAAATGAAGACATGTCTTGGTGCCTCAACGATTGCATCTCATTAAAGCAAGAGTTTCCAGAATTGATCTGCGGTTCGTGTGATTTTCATCTCAATTTTGTCCCACTCACAAAAGCTTTGTCGCCATTTAACTAAACACCCCCTACCTAAATAGGATTCGATATGGTCGGCTGCGAAGGCCGAGGCAACCCAATCCGACACTACGTCTCCGAACTCCTGCAGTTTAAATCCACCTGCACCGCCCTCGGCTTGGATATCCCGTTCATATTCCACGCGGGGGAGACGCTTGAGAGCCAAGGACCAACCGACAACAACCTCTACGACGCCATTCTGCTTGGCTCCAAGCGCATCGGCCACGGTTTCTCGATGCCGCAACACCCGCTGCTCATGCAGCTGTGTCGCGAGCGCGGCATTGCGCTGGAGATCTGCCCTATCTCCAATGAGGTCCTTCACCTGTGCGCGTCCATGAAGGGGCATGTATTACCAACACTTCTAGCAAATTCGGTACCATGTACGATTAATAGTGATAATCCGGCGTATTTTGGGTGAGTCTATTAGACATGATTTACTTTTGAAGAGCCTTTGCGTGTGTGTGTGGATCGCGTGGCTAACCCAATATTACTTCTCGAACGATAAGCTCTTCACTCTCTCACGACTTTTACCAAACCATTCTATATCACGACTCCATGACGCTTTTTGGCTGGCGTGTTCTGGCCGAGTGGAGCATTGAGCATTCATGCATGGATGCGGAGCAGAAAACTGATGCATTTAGGACGTGGGAGGTTAATTGGGCGAAATTTTGCGAATGGATCGTTGAGGAATTTGGACCGGAGTATTTGAACTTTCCGGCCTCCTCGGGAGTGAGAAATCCGAACTGACCGATACTTAGTTATCAAGGGTTGGGAATCTAGAAATGGGAGAAGGGATTGTTCGTCATATATAGATGATACCGGGTTAGGCATACTGGTGGAGCTGGTTTTGGGTGGGCGTGGGAGTTTGACACTCCTCTGCGCTTTTTTTACCATATTGTTGGAGGCGATATGCCAAGCCCGTGTGCAAATGCCGCATTCCGGCAAATTACCGCATGTCAGAGATTTCACGGAGAAATGGAATGGCTTAAGTCTGGTTGACGGCAAATGAGAGTCATTTTCTTATATCCCTCGGCTATCAAATTTGTGTATATAAAGCCATATATTTTCGTTCGTCGTTAGATAGAGATCAGTGAACATGAACATTTTCTATGCCGACTCTAGCCTAGTTGTACTCCAACACATATATACCCCCTTTATGAAGCCTTAGTCTACGTTTACGTTATTTCAATTACGATACGAATGAATCTCAATGTCGTTCATTTTGTTTCGCGCTTTAGGGGGACTGGCAATTTATTCTTGCGATTCTCTCTTCACAAACCATAAAACATAGAGCGGACTGCTTGTTTTTCAATAATAGACAAATTTCGTTGCGCTGCGTATAATTACAAGGTATTAATGTAATATTAAGGTCGGTAGGGTAGCTAGAGAAATTAGAGAAATCACTCGCTATATGATGATGATTTTGGGAAGGGCTATAATACGTAGATACAGAAATCCAAACGCCGATGTTGCCATGCAATGAGGATGGTAAGAGAAACCCCCGTAGTGAGAAAACCGCCGAACCAACAGTCCAACTTTTTCCCTGTAGCCTTAGCGCATGGAAACTCACCGAATCTCAATCCTCTCATACCCCAATTCCTGCCCTTGCTCTAAAAATTCTCCTTCCATCATTCCATGAATATACGACTCGCCCACAAGCGTCGAACAGCAACCCTTTCCGCCACCGTCTCCACCATCACCCCCACCGCCGCGGCTGCCGCCAACACCAGCAATAAAATCCATCTCTCTAAGGATAAACGGTGTAAACCCTCCACCCAAAACCGCCACCTTGTCTCCAACCTTCACCCTCGTCTTTTCCTTCGGCCTGATTCCCATGTACCCCTTCCGTGTTGTGAAAAAGGCCCGATCGTAGAGCGTCCGGCGTAATTCGAGTAAATAGGGGGCCCATTCCTCTGTGGGTTCCGGCTTGAGGAGGTGTTCGAGGTCGTTGAAGAGGCCCTCTTGGACAATGGGTATATCGACTGTTGTCATGCGGTCGCGGAGGAGGTAGAAGAAATAGCGTTCCGCCTCGTCCAGCGCCGGACGCACGTTGGCGTTGTTGGCGATTAAAGTGCGGTAGAGAGCTTCGTTGTGCGATTGGTTTGTAGTAGTGTAGCTGGTGATTGTTGTTCTTGCTTTCATGATGTTTATGAGATTGCGAAGGATGAAGCGTTCGTTGGCCGCGGTTACGACTTCAGACGCGTAGCTTATTGTGTCAAAGATGTTGCCGTTGACGAACAGGGAAGTGTCTGTGCAGTGGATGTCACCTTTTATGAGTGTGCTTAGCCGGTCACTTTGGCGTATTAGATGGTGGAGAGGTTTTGTGTTGGCTGACCAGTCGGGAACCCACGATGGCATATCTTGGCGCTCTCGGGCATTTGGTGGGTATTCATTTGTTAGAAGCTTGAGGTTTTGTTCTTCCATGAAGATGTATGCCGCTGTCTCGCAGTATACCTGTTCGACTGGTTTTGTATAGTCGGCTTTGATAGTTTTCGGTTGCCTATCGGTGGGTGATGTATGGTTGCCACACATGAGACCAAGTAGCGCAAACACTTTATCGCGGGGGTCTAATGCTTTCGAGGCGCGGAAATGGCGGAGGAGAGTGCGTAGGCGCAGGCCACGCTTCTCAAACCTGCGCTCGATGCGCCGTATAAGAGCGATGAGGAACAGTGATGAGGGTTGCGGCTCCCGGGATGCTCGAAACTCATCTTGGACAATGTGATTTGCAGCTCGATGGAAGGAAGTCCAGTCGACTGTCCACCCCCCACATAGTACAGAGGCGGCTTTGGAGACGATGATCTCTTGTATGATCCAGGTCCGTTTGAAGTACGGTCGAGTAAATACATCGATGATGGAGTCCCACAGGGCTTTATTGGACGGATCCAAGAGTTGGTTTGCATGAGGCTCCCCCGTAGAACGAGGAAGCATAGGTGGAAGTTTGTCGTCCTGTGATCCTTGCGCAGCCCAGTTTTCTGCCAACGCCGGAATAATTTCAAAGGCCGCACCTGTATGCTCCTTCTCCTCTCCGATCCAAATTAGCGCCCTTTGAGCATTTTGATAGATGTCCCTCATCAGCGATACTTGATGGGAGCGCTCCTGGCTATTGTCCTGATCAATGCAGATGGCGTCTACCCATATTAATCTCCTCCGGTTCGTATATCGTAGACGTTTAGTCCTGCTCTTAGGTTGGCGGACAGGCGAAATTCTTGCGAGCCACATTTTACTGGCCTTAAACCCAAGTTCCCTGCCCATTCGTAGGATAAAGCTTCATAAGCGGGGGCGTTCTGCAGCGTCGTAAGTTGTAGGTTTAGCTGTAGGTTGTCGTTGCTCTGGCCTGGCAGGATCTCCGCTAGCCGTATCGAGTCGCTCTGTTCCAACGTTGTATGGTTATAAGGCCGGCGAGTAGGCAAAGACATGGAAACCGCATGTTGACTTTTAGGTGAACAGAAGAAGCGGGCGGGGACAACACGAAGCGCCCGCAAGGCGAACATATCTCGTTCGTCTGCGCTCTCCTGTAACTACTGCAACCATAAGAACATTAGTAGATTAGAGTTAATTGTTATTAGGGGCATTGTTGTATAGTAGCTGGCGCTTCTTCAACGACTGTGTTTGTGCCTGAGGTATTCGGGAAACAAGGGCGGTAATCTTCCTAAGAAGTTTCTTCTCCAGTGCAATGAATGCCTCAAATCCAAGCCATTACGCTCCTGGGAAAGGAAAAACGGCATTGACAAATGGAGCGAACCCTCAGGGCTCTTAAGTCGGAGCGATTGAAAGAGCCTCAAGGAGGGCAAAAGTTTCCAGCCTTGCACATAAACAAATAGCCCAAATATAAAATACATGCCCTTCTGAAATTTTAGGTTAAGCTGCCCTAGATAAGATAGAGTTACTCCAGCTATCTGATTGGGAAGAAGGGATTATAATGGAAGTATAATAATAATAATAATAATAGGCCATCCTTGTTCCCTGAG
>JAFEJD010004524.1:0-16903 GCA_018296065.1 Blastomyces percursus
GTGGGGGGGGGGGGGTGGGGGGGGGGGGGGGGGGGGGGGGGGTGGGGGGGGGGGGGTGGGGGGTGAAGGGTTTTTTTTTTTTTTTTTTTTTTTCTCATTTCATTGTTTTCTTTAAACTCGGTTTCCCATTTATTTACACGAATATGAATATTTCCATTAATTTTGTTGGTCACCAATTTGTCTCATTATTCTTTCCCTTTACGTCCTCGATGGTTTTTTTTTAAAAAAAGAAAAAAAATTTATTTATTTATTTTATGCCGGACTCCTATTTTGTAGTGGATGCAACTTTTTCCCACTTTATATCTTTATATCATGTCATACGAACGGTGGCGGCTGCTTTTCACTTCGTCCTCTGGTGCTTGCTGCCGTAGCTTTTAAAATTTTCAATAGAATGGAATTTCGTGGTCAAATTAGGCATGTATCTTTAACCTAGAGATTTGTAGGCACACGTTTCGCTCATTATTGTTTGCCGAGTCGGCCGGTCTCTAGATCTGTGGCTCCACATGGTAACTCCTTATATCGGTTTCATGCCATGCTTGGGCTTGGCTCGTGAGGTTGGAGTGGTGGCTCAGTATAGGCCGCTTGTTGATTCCAGTGCAGCTAACTAATAACTAACTATACATGCTTAACTAGAAACATAATACGGGGCTAGGCACCGATAAGTGCCTATAAGCATTATAATCTCTTGCTAGATGGAATCGGGTTGATTTCCATTTTGCTGCTTAATGCGCGGCGCATGGGTTATCGTAGCAGTCGGTCGGTCCTGCCTTGCATCCAACACATTGGGACGCGATCGGGGTCATGGAGTTCTTTAGTAGGCGTGGACGCTCCTAAGGGAGCCACGTTCAAGTAAACAATCTGATGTCGACGTCAGATTCCCTTCGATAGTAATTATGGAAACGGTATAGGACCTCCCTCCAGCATTTGGCGTCTGCGTTTGTAAATTAATAGTAGCCTGCTCATATGACACCGCTTAATTCAATCACCGTCATCAAGTAAATTTTGGGGTGGCCAATATTCCTTCTCTGCACACTGAGAATCAACCCAGACCAAACTATCAGCCAAGAGATCGTCAATGACTGTTTGGGCCCTCGCCTTTTCCCAGTTCAAATTTAGCTGTAACATCGAAACAGTAACGAAGCCCAGGATCTGAATCGCTTCTAGGACGGTAGCTTGGTCCGTGTTGAGTTCTTTGGGAATTGAACGTATAAATTGCTTGCTGCCAACTTTGATGATTGCGAATCCCGACCCAAGGGGTTCGAGTGACTTAACTGCACGGAGGATGTCGTCTCTGTGGCGTTGAGTCAGCACAACAAATATCTATCTTCTAGCACGGTCGTGAACTCCCGCTAATTATGCAATGAACAGGAAGAGTAAATATGGCGTTAAAGGAAAGTAAATTCAAATATAACTCACTCAGAAACCTCCAGACCGCCGCCAATCGCCTTACCCCTCCCCACTCTAGCCATACATTCCTCAACCCCAAGAAGACCACCATTCTCACCCCTCGTCTCCCGACAAAGATCTACAAGGCGCACAGCAACTTCAAAATAGAAATCGGTCACGTCACCGCCCAGTATCTGAGTCCAGAAGCTACCGCCTTCCCCCAAACTAGGTAGGCCAAGACCTTTCCTCCCCTTGCCTTTTACATTACTAGCGGCTAACGGATCCACTCCGATAGCATGACACATGCGCGCAAATTCAGCGCGGAATGTTGGATTCGATTTAATCGTCGAGGCATGTTCGAGGGCAAAGGAATGCAGAAGGGACTGGAAGACGGAGAGCTGGGTCTGTAGAGAGGTAAGGTGGGTGGTGCGGAGGTTGGCACCGTGAGTGGCATATGACTGTGCGGATTGGTTGCGGTTTACGAAGGCCCCCAGGCCAACGCCGCGACGGGAAGACATGGTTCGCGTTTAGGAAGAATATTGGCCGCATACATAAGGTATGTAGCAGCTTGTATGTTGGAACGAATATAAGGAGAACGTCGTTTGCCAGGTCTGTCGCCGCAGGACGATGATAGATGATATAATAGCCCTAATCGTCCCAATCAGAATGTAACGTGACGCCCAAAAAGGGCTAACTTAATAAGGGCTAGTGTGGTTATAACATCCACACAAATTCATTTCTCTTCGGCATTTTTTGTTCTTGTTGTTTCTTGAATCTCGACAGACTCCAACGTCGGTACGTACGACAATTCCAATCACCAAGAGACAGACGACAAACGTCCATCCTTCGACATGGCTACGTATGCTTCCCTCTCATCTCCCTTCCGCTGATATTCGTATGAGTGTACAGGCCCAGATATAGTTCGTCCTTCTCGCTGGGGATGCTGTTCGTCAAATATGCTTTGCATGTTGATGCTCAGCGCCAGCTCGATCAAATCCTGGCACCCTTCCTTTTCTCTTCCATCTTCAGTTGACTGGTTGATACTGGGATATTTCAAGTGAGAGAAACGTAATTTGTGTCGGGGTATTGGGGTTGAAGGCTCTGGCCTTCTCCCTAAAAACAATTGCTAGTCCAAACTGCTGAACCGCAAGGTATATATCCTACTCGGATAAGCGCCATTGCGAGATGCACGCTGAATTAGCATTGTTTTCCTGAACCACTGGTTTAGGGTTTTGTCAGATGAGAAATTTTCAGACTCGGTGCCTATTTACGAAAACACCATACCTTCACACTGCACAGTGTGATCCACAGTGTGATGGAAACTAGTGTTAGTAGTTGACAGAAATAGCACGTGAAAATCCGCAGCTCTGTATCTCACTGATTAAATGCATTCCGTCGAGTTTCTTCTACCGTAACATCCGCTTCAGTCAGAGAATGTGGCGCTATAAGCTGCAGTTCTTACACTCGACGAGGTTCATTATGTACATTTCGTCGCTGGACAGACTATACTGACCTTGAACCTATCATTTCCGGATTTACAGCTCCGTACCAACCCAGGACCAGGTCCTCGTACCTGAGACGCTTCTGAAGAAGCGCAAGAGCCAAGAGCAAGCTAGAGCCGCAACCGCTGCTGAGCTCATCAAGCGGAAGAAGGTACGTTTCTTGAACCTATTTCTCTAATTTAAAACAACCCGAGCCTTTCTTTGATTTTGATTTTCTTTTCTTTCCTTCTCTATTGTGTGGTACCTTTTGTGGAGGGAAACGGGACATTTATGATGACAAATACCAATCTTCGCGACTAGACCTACTGGTCGATGTTGTCGCTTTGTTAACCATCTTTCGGGGCTGAAACCGTCTCCTCAATTGTCAACATTTGTTTAAAAAAAATCACAAAATTAAACTTCTCGTGCTGACTTGTGATTTGTGTAATAGGCCAACAAGGAGAAGCGTACTGTTATCTTCAAGCGTGCCGAGTCGTACGTCAAGGAGTACCGCGATGCTGAGCGCGAGAAGATCCGCCTTGCCCGCTTGGCCAAGCAACAGGGCAACTTCGAGGTCCCCGCTGAACACAAGCTCGTCTTTGTTGTCCGTATTAAGGGGTAAGATGTCCATGTCAACGACACGACTACTTATCATGCAACCAGTAGTTAACTTTGTGACATAGTATCAACAAAATCGCCCCCAAGCCTCGCAAGATTCTACAGCTTCTCCGTCTCCTTCAGATCAACAACGGTGTCTTCGTCCGTCTCACCAAGGCCACCCAGGAGATGCTTACTATCGTCAACCCTTACATCGCCTATGGTTATCCTAACCTGAAGAGCGTCCGTGAGCTCATCTACAAGCGTGGCTATGGAAAGATCAACAAGCAGCGTATTGCCCTCAGCGACAACCAGATCATTGAAGAGAACCTCGGCAAGTACGGCATTGTCTGTATGGAAGATCTGATCCACGAGATCTACACTGTCGGCCCCAACTTCAAGCAGGCCTCCAACTTCCTCTGGCCCTTCAAGCTCTCCAACCCTACCGGCGGCTTCAGAACTCGCAAGTTCAAGCACTACATTGAAGGTGGTGATGTTGGTAACCGTGAGGAGAACATCAACGCTCTTATCAAACAAATGAACTAAAACACACCAAATGGAGAACTAAAATTTTATTCAATGATGAACATGTCTCTTTTTCAATGGGTTGTTTCTTTATACTGAGGTATTTTTTTAGCGGGCTATGGGACATATACAAGTTTTCAGCGTTTTAAATCTCGCAATTTTAAAAAATAATTAGGAATCCAAGTATCTTGAACGACCCGAACTTGTATTGTTACACTATTTCGTCTCGTATGCTTTCGAAGTAGTTCGCAATTGCAGCGCTTTTGATTTTGGGCCATCCGTTTCAGTCCAACAAATGCTATGCTGAGAAGCTCCCTCAAAGCCGGATATGCTGAACGTCGTGTAATTGATGAAAATATGCCTATCATTGAAAATATTGTGCGGTGATGGTGCGCAAATCACATCCGTGTCCCGTCGAGTGGGGAGTTAAAACGCGTACTAGCGTGAATGAGACGCGTAAAAATGTCGCGCACCGACGCGTGACTTATTTCCGCAAACTTCGAAACTTAAACAAACCTTCCCTTGACATTGCATATGACGATATTGATACTACCAACATAGTCGTATTGCGTTTTATATGATTTCTTCGTCTTACTCTTGTTGTTCACAATTTTTTTACAACATCACTGAAAATCTGTATTTCCTTCAATGGCTGCAGCTCGAGCAAAGCTCGCCGAACTACGGGCACTCAGAGCCGCTGGAAAGAAGCGACTCACCACTTACGAAGTTGAAGACGAAGGGGATATTTACGATGAAATTGACGAGGAGGGATACAAGAAACTTGTGCGGAAGCGGCTGGACCAGGACGATTTCGTGATTGACGATACTGGCGAAGGATATGCGGATGATGGGCGTGAAGAGTGGAATGACTCGAAACAGTACTACAGTGACAGTGACGGCGATGAACTACCATTGAGAGGCAAAGCCGCCAAAAGAAAACGCGAGGAGGATCAACAGAGGAAGGAAAAGATTAATAATGGTATTAGTAAATACTTCAACACTAGGCCGGCGGCCAGAGCTCCTTCAAAGCCAAAGGTATATATATATATATATATATATCAACCGACAATCCTTCATCTTCATCACCAACGAATACTCCGGGCTAAAATTTACTTGACTAACTATGTGTTTTAGCCTGTTGCTACTGCTGAAGACGATGCATTTTTGGCAGACCTCCTTGAAGAAGTCGACGCCAACCCCGTCCCTTCTCGTGTTCTTCCGAAAAAGGCAGTGAAATCTGAGACACGGCGGAAAGTTCGGATCATATCACCACCTTTTTCTCAGAATACAGCCTCCGAAGCCACAAAAGACAAGAAGGAAAACAACATGTCGAGTCCACCAGTTGCCTCCAGGGTAGAATTGGATCCGGACAACGATACAACATGGCTAGATGCGGGGGATGATGACGATGTTTTCATGAGTGATCCGGCACCATCTTCTCCAGTCGCAAAGGCCGCTGAGCGGAAAATCACAAAAACTATCAAAATAGAAGAGGAGGACGAAGATGAATTAATGGTGGTCACACAAACGACCGCGCACCATGATATAAATGGAGCCAGAATTAATGTGACGGGAAAGCGGCCAACGCCAAAAGTCAAAGAGCCGGCATATCCTTCTCCTGCGGCCTCGTCTCCTATTAGAGCCAATCCAGATGGCATCGATCCTTCGTCATGGAACGATGTCACAAGTAAATTAAACGTTATGAGCAGCCCCGCCACTGCTGACTTAAAAACATTTGGTAAACTTGCCGCCCCGAGCGCTGTTGAGGAAGATGGAAGTCTCCTATTCTTCTGGTTGGATTATGTCGAAATTAACGGCAGCCTATGTCTTTTCGGCAAAGTTAAAAACAAGGAAACAGGGGGTTATGTGAGCGCCTTTGCTAAAGTCGACAATATCTTGCGTAAACTCTATTTTCTTCCCAGGAAACACCGGGTACGCCATGGACATGAAACGGAAGAGGAAATCGACATGGAAGACGTCTACAAAGAAGTGGATGAACTTTTGTCACGAACGAAAGTCGGTACGCACAAGATTAAAGAAGCGACAAGGAAATATGCATTTGAGCTTCCAGACGTTCCCAAGGAAGGCGAATATCTCAAACTCATGTATTCTTATGACAAGCCCGCTTTGCCAATCGATGTTAAGGGTGAGACTTTCTCTCGAGTTTTTGGAATTAACACTGCGCTCTTCGAGCAGTTTGTGCTCTGGAAGAATATAATGGGACCTTGTTGGCTTAAGTTTGAAGATGCCGACTTCACTGCTGTGAACGGGGCGTCATGGTGCAAGCTGGAATGCCAGGTCTCGGAACCCAAACTTATCACGGTTGTTCCAAACTCCGACAGCTTGGAAAGCCCCCGACTAACGCTGATGAGCCTGGCATTCCGGACACAGCTAAACGTGAAGGATAACAAACAAGAGATAGTGGTCGCGAGCGCTCGTGTGTATGAGAATGTGTCGCTTACTGATACTACACCCCCTGAAAAGCTGCCCTGCAAAACCTTTACAGTGATGAGACCCTCTGGACCAACATATCCGATTGGGTTCGAAAGCGAAACTCGAAAACGCCGTGGCACATTCATGATAGAGAGGAGCGAGCAATTTCTTCTCAGCAAATTCATGGCTCTATTTGAGAAGATGGACCCGGATGTCCTAATGGGCCATCAACTCCAAGAGGTCGACTTTAACATTCTCCTTAATAGGCTATCTGAAAAAAAGACGCCTGGCTGGCATCGCATTGGAAGGATGAAGAGAAGTGAATGGCCGAAGAATCTGTCGCGGGGCTCCAGTTTCTTTGCGGAAAGGAAACTTGTAGCTGGAAGGCTGCTTTGTGATATTGCCAATGACATGGGGAAGGTAATTTTATCTGTATTTCTTTTCAAAAATATATTTTTAGCTAACCGCTTCATAGTCTCTAATGTTGAAATGTCAATCGTGGAGCCTAACAGAGATGTGTCAATTATATCTAGGAGATGGTAATCTCCGTCGAGACATTGATAACGAAGCAGCACTAAAATCTTGGGCAACCTCAAAAGAGGGACTGATGAACTATATCAGTCATTGCGAAGCCGATACTTATTTTATTGCTGCTCTTGTTCTCAGGCTACAAATGCTTCCCCTGACTAAAGTACTCACGAACTTGGCAGGAAATTCGTGGGCGAGGACTCTCAGCGGTACCAGGGCGGAACGGAATGAGTATATCTTGTTACATGAATTCTATCGGAACAAATACATCTGCCCTGACAAGTATGGTGGCAAACAGCAACAAATGTCACAGGGGAATGAGGAAGACGAAGATGGAGCGGACAAGAAAAAGAAGGACAAATATAAGGGTGGTTTGGTGTTTCCACCCGAGAAAGGCTTATACGACAAGTACATCCTTGTCATGGATTTCAACAGCTTGTACCCCAGTATTATCCAGGAGTTTAATATCTGTTTCACAACTGTGGACCGGGCAGCAGTCGTAAGCAGCTTCTTGACCGTCTTGACCAATCACTTGATTGCTAAGATGTACTTCTAGGTCGAAAATGAGGACGAGGAAAAAGTCCCTAAAGTTCCTAGCAACCAGAGCCCGGGAATTCTCCCGCGCCTCATTGCTACTCTTGTCAACCGTCGACGGGAAGTGAAGAAACTTATGAAAGACAAACGTGCAAGCCCTGAGGATCTTGCTCTTTGGGACACCAAGCAAATGGCGCTGAAACTCACTGCCAACTCTATGTATGGGTGTCTAGGCTACACGCAGTCTCGATTCTACGCCCGACCGCTTGCCATGCTTACGACCTCCAAAGGCCGCGAAATTCTTCGAAGTACAAAAGAGCTTGCGGAGAGCAACCAGCTGCAAGTTATTTACGGCGACACTGACTCAGTAATGATCAACACTAATGCCGACAATATGGAAGACGCGCTGAAGGTTGGCAATACATTTAAACGTTTAGTAAATGAACGGTACCGATTGCTCGAAATTGACATTGATAGTGTCTTCCGTCGCCTCCTGCTTCACGCGAAGAAGAAGTATGCGGCCATGACCGTGACTGAAATCGATGGCAAGTATGTCGACCAACTTGAGGTCAAAGGCTTGGACATGAAGAGACGAGAGTACTGCGCCTTATCTAAAGAGGTCTCTTCGAAACTCCTGAATGAGATTCTGTCCGGTGAAGATTCCGACATGGTTCTTACAAAGGTGCACGACTACCTCCGCGAAATCACGGGAAAGATGAAGGAATACACGATCCCTGTGCAGAAATATGTTATATACACGGTGTGTCATTTTCACAATTGCTGTAGAAAATCAAGTCCCTGGGCTAACATCATGTGATAGAAACTATCAAAACGCCCCGATGAGTATCCCAACAAGGAGACCATGGCCCCAGCGCAGGTGGCCCTGCGGGAACTAGCCCGAGGGAAAACCGTTCGTCCAAATGATGTTATTGCCTACGTTGTAACTGCTGGAGATTCCGATACGTCCTCCTTGCCTCCTGCTAAGCGATCATACACTCTGCAGGATGTGATAAAACCGGAGTCAGGCCTCAAACCCGACGTTGAGTATTATATTTTGAAACAGATCTTCCCACCAGTAGAACGTCTCTGCGCCCCTTTACCCGGCACAGACGCAGTCCGGCTCGCCGAGTGCCTAGGCTTAGATGTTAAAAAGTACCAAATTAATACTTCCGGCACCCGTGATCAACAAAACATGGAAATATTCCCTCTCGAATCGCAAATTCCAGATTTCATTCGCTTCAAAGACGCTGCTAGATTTACCCTTCGCTGTCGATTCTGTCACGAACGGACAAGTTTCGAAGGTCTTTGCGTGTCAACCGAGATGTGCACTGCCAATGGACTCGTATGTCCCAACTCAGGCTGCGGAAAACCATTTGCTGTTATATCTATAGCGGCACAGCTTGAAAGCCAGTTACGCGCTCAAACATCGAAGTACTACGAAGGCTGGCTCGTCTGTGACGATTCATCCTGCGGCAACCGCACCCGCCAGATGAGTGTATACGGGCGTCGATGTCTGGGGCCGCGTGGCCGTGCTGAAAGCTGCCTCGGCCGCATGGGGTTCGAATATACAGACAAACAACTGTATAATCAGCTGCTATACTTTGCCCGACTGTGGGATGTAGACAAGGCAAAGGAGGTGGCGGAGAAGGAAACTAATGCGGAGAAGCGGGAAAAGATTATGGCGATGATCGAGTGGAATCGGCCGAGGTTTGGGACATTAAAGGGGGTTGTAGATGCGTATTTGAGGAAATGTGGACGACAGTGGGTTGACATGGAGGTTCTTTTTGGGTTTGCTTTGCGATGAAGGTATTGTATTCTTGGTATTTCTCTTTGTACCTTGCCGGGCATCCTCCTCATACCCCGTTTCTATAAGTGGGCATCTCGTATGCCTTTGCAACAGTTAGTTTATTCGTCTTTTAATGAATGGATGAGTCTATTTGGTGTAGAAAAATGGTATTTTCACGATTTATTTTATCAATTGTCCCGCTGTTATTCTGAAAGAAAAATGGATTGAGCAGTGGAGATATCCGCGGGCAGGGATATGTTTGTGGGTCAATTCACTCTTTCGTCAAAAAGTTTTGGTGTTACTAGTGGAGAATTCGAAGCAATAAACTCCCGGTGAGATCCCAAGCAAACAAATAACCCATCGTTTATCACCTCCAAAATAACGAGGTTTCTTTCCACGATCTGTCCTCAATCATCCAACCATACTACTCATATATCGATAGGAAAGATGACGCTAAAGCGTATACTTGTAATCGCGGGTTCAGACAGCTCTGGCGGAGCGTAAGTTAACCAAAACTTTCCTGCCTGTTTCTATTTTCCACCCCGCCTTTTGATAAGATAATGAATTATCTTTCATAAAAGTGTTAAAAAAAAAAAAAAAAAAGAACAACGATATACAAGCATGGACTGATTGACTGACCCTGTCATGGATCCAGTGGTCTCGAGGTAGACCAGCGGGTGCTTACCGCTCATGGCTGTTATGCGCTCACAGCCACTACGGCTTTGACAGCGCAGAACACACTGGGTGTTCAGGATATCCATGTCGTCCCTGTAGAGTTTGTAAGGAAGCAGATCAATGCTGGTTTGGAGGATATTGGGGCTGACGTGGTGAAATTGGGTAAGTTATCTATCTATTCAGCCATTTGCATATCTCTCTGATGATGCAGAGATCCGAATGGATGCGGTTGTTGTTTTCTTTTATATTTTCCACACACTTTTTTTTTTATTCGCTGCCCCGGTTGTCTCCCAATTCTGGGTCCCAATATTGAGCTCTGAGAACTCTTCTTTAAACCAATTGAGTTATTCTGTGTTCGTCTTCTACTTCTAATCATATCCTCCATCCAGGCATGTTGGCATCTGCGGAAACTGCGGAGATGGTGTCTGAAACTCTGCGATATCACAAGGTTCCCGTAGTTGTTCTTGATCCAGTAATATTTTACTCCCTGATCTCAATCCTCAACTCCATGCATATTATTTCTTACATAATTTTCTTCTAAGGTCATGGTTTCTACCAGCGGCTCAAAGCTGCTCCCGTGTGAAGCTACGAATACCGTCCGGACGAAACTTCTACCGTTGACAACAATTCTAACCCCTAACATACCCGAAGCCATCCTACTGCTCCAAGATTCAGGGGCGGATGCTAAGAATCCTGAGAACCTTGAAGATGCCATCCAAATAGCCAAGCAGATCTATAACCTTGGCCCTAAATATGTTTTGTTAAAGGGTGGTCATTTGCCATTGACGGCTAGTTTCCAGAGAGTAACAGCAGACCAGCAACCATCGAAAGTGGTTGACGTTTTATTCGATGGAGAAAACGTGACATTGTTTGAGAATGAGTTTCTCACATCTAAGAATACCCATGGAACTGGTTGCTCTCTTGCTTCTGCGATTGCGGCGAACTTGGCCCAGCAAATGGATGTCGTGCGAGCTGTTCGCGCAGCGTGCAGGTTCGTCGAGGCCGGTATCAAGACGAGCGTGGATATGGGTAAAGGCAATGGACCGATTAATCACTTTCACTCTCTATACTCGGTACCGTTTGCGCCGTATGTATCACTCTTTTGCTACTCCTTGACCATATCTTATCTTGTCTTCATTCGTGTTGGGAGAAGCCACAAAACTAACCTAGCGTTGAAACAGCGGCCGATTCCTCGAATACGTGCTGAACCGCCCTGACGTCCAGCCTGTTTGGAAGGCATATACGGAACACGAGTTTGTGGAGGGTTTAGGGAAAGGGACGCTGCCCGTGGAAAAGTTCAAAGGTTATCTGATCCAGGACTATCATTACTTGGTATGGTGCAATTTTGAATGGTAGTTAGTTACCTGACTGTGTTTAATACTGACTGTTCGGAAAAACAGGTTCACTTTGCCCGGAGCAATGCCCTTGCAGCATCGAAACATAATAATATTGAAGGGATAAAGATGGTGAGATAAACAGTCCCCCCAAACCCCAGCATCCTTATTTTTTTTTTTTTTTATTTTTTTTTATTTTTATTTTTTTTGTTCTAACAAAGGCCCTGCTGAAAATCGACATGGTCATGATCTAGTCCGCAGAAATAGTGCTTCACATCCAACGCGAAATGAATCTGCATCTCGATTACTGCGCATCATTTGGGTTGACAAAGCAGGACATCGAAAGTTACAAGGAGAGCCTAGGTATAGTAGTCTAATCCTTGGAAATATGTACATACATATATGTTAGTCACTAACAATCTATAACAGCCTGTGTAGCCTACAGCAGATACATACTCGACATAGGCCAATCGGAGGACTGGTTGGCTTTGCAAGTTGCACTCTCACCATGTCTAATTGGGTATGGAATTATCGCCAAAAGGTTACATGGCGATGAGAGCAGCGCGCGCACAGGAAACAAGTACTGGAAATGGATCCAAAATTATGTGGCAGCCGATTACATGAAGGCTGTGGAGACTGGCTGTGGTAAGGCATATCTATCTACCCTTCTTTTGTTTAGTTCTTCTTCCTGTATCCCGGATGCCTAACGCATTGATCGGTCAAACAGAACTACTTGAAAAGCGAATGAGGGATGTGTCGCCTAGTCGGATGGAGGAATTGATCAAAATTTTCATTCGAGCTACGGAGCTTGAGATTGGATTCTGGGACATGGGTTTGACGGCGGACAAGCTCTAGTGGAGGATGAAATATCAGATAAGATACAAATGTATAAAGCAATGTTGGCTAGGAATACGGTATTAGTCTATCGGAGTGGCAACGTATGTATGTAGATTGGTATGCTATGGAAACTGGATCTTCGGCTTGCAAGCGAGCCACAACCTTAATATTCGCGATGACTCAGTAGCAAAGCCACAAATTTCCTGATACGGACTAGGCTTTGGACTAAGCTTCTTTGGGGCAACGCGCCACTCGCTTCCTATTTTGATTTTTTTCTCTCCGCCGCTTTTTTCTTGCCGCGTATTTTCATCTCTCGATCTTCTCTCTCCATCACTTCTTCTATCTCTCTTTTGTTTGTTTAATCCTCTCATACTCTCTCTTTTTCCCCTTCCTATCTACCTGCGTGCGATCTGTATCGCTGTGCTATTCACTCTCCGTCTCTTCTCTTGCGCATAGATCTTTTTGCCGCCCTGCAAGATAGACCTGAAAACCAAAAAGCAGCCAAACGCTTGTGTTTTCCCATCTTATTTCCATCCCTCTTCTGCCCCAAC
The DNA here is from genome assembly GCA_018296065.1 of Blastomyces percursus. Taxonomy (NCBI): domain Eukaryota; kingdom Fungi; phylum Ascomycota; class Eurotiomycetes; order Onygenales; family Ajellomycetaceae; genus Blastomyces; species Blastomyces percursus. The sequence continues at coordinate 12,668 of JAFEJD010004524.1, forward strand.
AAAAAAGTTTTAATATCCTCACAAAAAATCATGTCTTACGGTGGAGGCTACGGTTCTTCGCGAGACCACTATGGCAGTAGTGGTCACTCTAGGTAGGCAGACGCAGTACCATTTTCATATCCCATCCTGTCATTCAGAGATCTTTTGATCATACCCTTATTTCGCCACTTGTGCGACATGATCCTTTGTTATCCCACCTCCCAACAAAGAAAATATTACAGCAGCTAACATGAAATCAAGCTACAGAGGTGGTGGCTACGGAGGTGGTGGCTACGGAGGTGGTGGCTATGGAGGTAGTAACGGCCCCTCCCATGGCCACTCCAGCGGCGGTGGTTATGGCTCATATGGAGGAGGTGCTGGCGGCTACGGCGGTGGTTACGGTGGTGCTGGGGGTGACAGAATGTCAAACCTTGGTGCCGGCTTGAAGACGCAAAATTGGGGTAAGTCCAAATAACACCAACGCTTTTCAATTTTTCGTAAAATGCTAACATCAGATATCCTAGACCTGTCGACACTGCCCAAATTCGAAAAATCGTTCTACAAAGAACATCCTAGCGTTACACAGCGATCCTCTCAGGATGTTGACGCGTTTCGCAAAGAGCATGAGATGACCGTGCAAGGCAAAAATGTTCCCCGTCCAGTGGAAACCTTCGACGAAGCTGGGTTCCCGCAGTACGTTATGTCAGAGGTCAAGGCCCAAGGTTTTGCGAAACCCACGGCTATTCAGTCTCAAGGCTGGCCCATGGCCCTCTCTGGTCGTGATGTAGTTGGTATTGCCGAAACTGGATCCGGAAAAACTTTGACGTACTGTTTGCCAGCTATCGTTCATATTAACGCCCAGCCTCTCCTTGCCCCAGGAGATGGCCCCATCGTCCTTGTTCTTGCGCCTACTCGTGAGTTGGCAGTTCAGATCCAAACTGAGATTACCAAGTTTGGGAAATCTTCTCGTATTCGGAATACTTGCGTTTACGGTGGTGTCCCCAAGGGACCTCAAATTCGTGACCTGACTCGTGGTGTCGAAGTTTGTATCGCCACTCCAGGACGATTGATCGACATGTTGGAGGCGGGAAAAACTAACCTACGACGTGTTACTTACCTTGTCCTCGATGAAGCAGATCGTATGCTTGACATGGGTTTCGAACCCCAGATCCGCAAAATTATTTCACAGATTCGTCCTGACCGACAAACTTGCATGTGGTCTGCTACTTGGCCCAAAGATGTCCGGCAACTTGCCCAGGACTTCCTCCACGACTATATTCAGGTCAATATTGGCTCTATGGATTTGTCCGCTAACCACAGAATTACTCAAATCGTGGAAATTGTTTCGGAGTTCGAGAAACGTGACCGGATGGCGAAGCATCTCGACCGTATTATGGAGGAGAATAAAAGTGCCAAAGTCCTCATTTTCACTGGAACCAAACGCGTTGCTGACGACATCACTCGATTCCTCCGGCAGGATGGATGGCCTGCGCTTTGTAAGTTTGATCCATAGATCTCCCATGCTGTTTAACTACATCTGCTAACAATGTAAATAGCTATCCATGGTGACAAACAACAAAATGAACGCGATTGGGTCTTGAACGAATTCAAGACCGGAAAAAGCCCCATCATGGTTGCCACCGATGTGGCTTCCCGTGGTATTGGTATGATGAATCTGCGACCTTGCTCCCCCCCTCTCCCCTCCCCAGTACACAGTTTGTTATTGAATTCCTTCACCCGTATTGATGTCGTGTGACCATGACCCAATGCTTTTACTCTATTACATGTTGGTAAAACATGGTTCGTCCCGGCTTTCCGGTTCTATCGTCGGTTCGCCTCCCCAGGGAACCTTGGACTTACTTGCAGTGTAGCATACCGTGCTTCTGATTATGTCTCTCTACTCTGTAGTCTCTTCAAGTAGGGAGACAGAGTCCTTCTCCTTTTGAACTTGTTCAAACTGCATTTCCAAGGTTATTCCAGGACCACGATTCATTTCCAGCCCATGGACAATTGAAATATGAATCTTCGACAGATGGATGAGAGTGATGCATCAAGTCCCACACGACTGAGAAAAGGGCTCAGGCCATTTGCTTTCTCAATTGCGCGCTTTTTTTGCTAACATTTAATGTGTGTGAAGATGTTCGCGATATTACTCATGTGTTGAACTATGACTATCCGAACAATTCGGAAGATTATGTTCACAGAATCGGCCGGACAGGTCGTGCCGGTGCCAAGGGAACCGCAATTACCTTGTTCACCACTGACAGTACGTTTTGTGTTCTCAGACCCCTTATTTTTCCCGTGTCAAACATTGATGCTAACTATTCAACAATAGATGCTAAGCAGGCTCGTGATCTGGTTTCTATCCTCACTGAGTCCAAACAGCAGATCGATCCCCGCCTTGCCGAAATGGCCCGCTACGGCGGTGGCGGTGGTGGTGGTAACCGATGGGGTGGTCGTGGCCGCGGCCGTGGTGGCTTCACCGCTTCAAATGCTGCACCTTTGGGCAACAATCGCCGCTGGTAAGGCAATTTAGCTCTTTATCACCAGCCACATCAGACCATCGTATCGTAGACTTTGTCCATGTTCCTCGCCCCCGAGACGTATCGGAGTCATCTCCCTCCGATACCGATATCGGCACCTTTTTCTTTACATTTTCTAGACCTTTTATATTTTTCGAAACAGGCCGGCGTTTGCTCTAATAGACCTCGCGTTTGACTTGGCCACCATGCCCCAACAACGTTACTATTTTCGATTGACACTTTTTCGCCCTTTTAACACATTTGCGCTGCTTCTTGTATTGCCTCTGCATTCCTAATTTCGACATCTTTCTGTGTATTTCTTCCCCTCGTTTCGAGGGAATGGAGAAGGGCTAGCGTCCGTTTCTCTGGCAAAATCTGATCTTAGATTTCACTTTCGATGTTCCCTTGATCATTTTTCTCTCCCGGATTGTTGTTGCCCAAGTACGTTTCCTCTTGACGACGAGAAAAAGCAGCGCCGGTAATAGTTTATATAAGGTAGTGGTTGGCATGACACCTACCAAGTAGTTTAATTATGGATCTAATTTGTTTATTTACTTTTCCTTACATACGGATACAGAGAAGTGATAAAGAAATTGCGTTAAATTTCATGGCTATAGGCTTTAATCATGTGGTTGCATTCTGTGGTGATATTGATGCTTAACATGGATGGAATGTCGGGGAAGTACAGATTTTCTTTCATTACCTTGAGGTTTTACAAAAAGCTTTGAGCCTGACAATGGAATAGTTGGTTAAACTAGTTTCTATTTTTTTTAAAAAAAAAATAAAAAAAAAGAAGATCATGCTGGTGCTGTGTTTACCTGGTATATATATTTCTGGGGTAAAAAAATCATGAATGATAGTGTTTAATGTATGATATTGTGTTTTCTGTAAAAGTAGATCTATATATATACTATCAACTATTAGCTACTAGGGTAAAAGAGCTCAATCACCAACTGTAAACACTGGAGGAAGAGGAGCTGAATCACAGAAAGAGCTAGTCATGGCTAACATTCCTCCAGTGTTAACTGGTGAATGAGCTCTTTTGACCTAGTAGTTGATAGGTTATGGCTCAGATAGTTATAAGCTATTCAAATCGTAGTAAAAAAAAAAAAGGAAAAGAAAAGAAAAGAAAAGAAAAAGAAAAAGCCAAGAATAGATAGAAGTGACCCCTATATCAACCTTAACCCCTAAAAATAGAATAGAATAAAATAGATGCCTCTAGAAGATTATTATTATTATACTCCCATTATAGATGTATTTAGTCAGAGACTATGACATCTACCTAGCTTTTTAAAAGCTGGGATTTTTCTGCACTGGGTCTAATATACATAGAACATATAACACTTGCAATAACTGAATTCTAGCCCAGAAAGTTAACAATTTAAATCATCTTTTTAAGAGCCTGAGCTCAGTCCAGAAGCTAAAAATGAGCCTGAACCCTAGAGAAGTCCCTAGATAAAGGCTGAAAGTGCTTTTAAAGAGGTAACATATTCCAAAGATTGTTTGATTCTAGAAGTCTCTGTTGTCACTGAAGATTCGGGGTCTGAGGGAAGTGTCAGCCATGGCTAGCTCTCCCTGTGATTCAGCCCTCTTCCTCCAGTGTTAACTGGTAGTGAATGAGCTCTTTTGCCCCAGTAGCTGACAGCAAAGAGATACAATGAAAAGCTTCAGAAATAATTGCACTTTTTAAAAGAAAAATGGTAAAGATACAGATTAGGACCTGACCGCTTCATAG
>JAFEJD010004525.1:0-20946 GCA_018296065.1 Blastomyces percursus
TTTTGACCTAGTACAGTACATACATACATACATACATACATACATACATACATACATACATACATGCGTGCTGATGTGAAACGAGGGAGATCTCTCTCCACTTCACTTGCTAATGCACCACCTGCAGTTCGAGTAATAATGGACCCTGATAGGGCTAACCAGAGTAGGAAGAAAGGAAAGAGACGGGAGGTGAAACTGTGCAGCATACCATACCTAAGATTTGGGTTTTTTCCATCCCTTGCAAACCGATTCGCGACACCAACCGGATCCAGGGGATGATGCGGTAATGGATGGCACGCGGTGTGATAGAGCCAAGCGAGTCGGAAATCAGCCATTTTACCTATTCGCAGTTCACAAAGAACAGAAGAGACCAATAGCCGAGGTGCCAGCTGCATGCCGGATAGGAGCCATAAAATAAATAACTTAACTCTTTTATTGGCGCTTCCATTTAATTCCCCGTTGTTTCTCTTTTCCCTGTGGCAATCCTCCGCCGATAACGGCAAGCCGAACTCACTAATTTCGCAAATTTACATCGACGAGCCCAACGCCGGTTTCCGTTTCTTGCAAGCAAATAAAAAAATAAAAATAAAAAAGATCAGGGAAAAGGGAAAAGGGAACAAGCCAAAAAGAAGCGCAGAATAATGCCCCTCAGCTCAACCAAACTCGCTCCACCACTCAAACCTGACAGTGCGGGGTTGATGTTTTTCCCCTAGCATCGGCAAAGCACAAAGGGCAAAAAATTCATGCGAAACCAAACTCCCAGAACAGAACCAGAGGACTCGGATGGGGAGGGGCAACTTGCGCCCGCCCCATCCCATCCCATCCCATCCCATCAACCAAGCCGGCCAATAATCGGTGGGTTTCTTCGCTGCTCTCCGGCCTAGGAGATAGCAGAAGCCCATGTTTCTTGCTACTTTGCCGACTTCTATCCGGCCCTGCACGAGAGGAGAATGCGGGTGGGTGGAGAGTGACCATCCGGCTGCTTCGGTGTAGTAGTGTAGTGGTGGTGGTCATAGTAGTGGGAGGGAGAGCTGGAGGCTGGAGCGAAAGACTGCACGTACTGTACTGTAGGATACTGATTGAGATTGCCGACCGATATTGGTCCCTGGCCCCACGGCTAGGAATTGATTTTTTTTTCTTTTTTTCTCTTGTATTCTTTCTCTTTTGCTTTCATTTCTTCTATGCGGGCTTCGCTGTTATTTATCTAGACCTTATCCTTCTCCTCTTTGTGCTTCTTGACTATTAGGATTGCAGGGTTGCTTGCTCTGCCCCTCGGCTCCTCCAATCCATACCTTGCCGCGCATAATATTATAGACAGTGGGAAATAAATAACAAAGACAAAACGCGAGAGGGGGAAAAAAAAAAAAGAAAGAAAGAAAGAAAAAGAAAACAAAGTAGAATAAGAAAAAGAAGAAATGCTTAGCGAACTGACCTGGGAAGCAGTCGGTGCTGCGAAGCGGGAAGAACTCCTCTCCTCCATCCCGGCGGAATGGATAATCCCAGCAGATATCTTCCCGCCGGCCACTCAGACGGACGTGACCAGCTTCCCCAAAACGTCGGGCTGGTTCACTACCTCCGAGCTAGAAATCACAAACTCGACAGCCTCTGAAATCCTAGCAAAGACCACAACGGGCGCCTGGAGCGCTGAAACTGTCGCTCGCGCATTCTGCAAACGTGCCGCTGCTGCCCATCAACTGGTATAGATGAATGCCATTGCGAATCAATCCAATACACCATCCCTCTCTTTTTAATATATTATCACACAAGAAGAAACACCAGCTAACACCACCCAACCAGACAAACTGCCTCTCCGAAACCCTCTTCCCGGAGGCTCTACAAGATGCAAAGGCTCTCGACGCCCACCTGGCTGCCACCGGCAAGCCGATCGGGCCCCTCCACGGCCTCCCCGTCTCGCTCAAGGACAACTTCAACGTCATCGGCAAGGACTCGACGCTCGGTTTCACGGGCTGGGTCAACGATCCGGCTACCTACAACAGTATAATGACCGATCTCCTGCGCGAGCAGGGCGCGGTGCTGTACGTCAAGACGAACGTGCCGACGGCGATGATGATTGCCGAGACGGTAAATAATGTGTTTGGGCGCACGCTGAATCCGCGCAATCGCCTGCTGACATCCGGCGGGTCTTCGGGCGGCGAGTCTGCCTTGATTGCGTTCGGGGGTAGCCCCCTAGGTGTTGGGACGGATATTGGTACGTAACTGTCCTTCGTACATCCATTCATCCATCCATCCGTCCAATCCAATCCAATCCAATTGTCCCCAAAACGATAGAAGCGAACAAGAAAAAATGAAAATAAATATCAAAAAGGCGCAATGTTAACCTCAAATAACGAACAGGCGGCTCCCTGCGCATCCCCGCCGCCTGCACCGGAATCTTCACCCTGCGCCCCTCCTTCGGCCGCTTTCCCAACTTCCTGACCAAATCCGGCCTGGCGGGACAGGAGTCCGTCCTCAGCGTCAACGGGCCAATGGCCGCAACGCTAGACTCCATCAAACTCTTTTCCTCCGTGGTAACCAACAGTGAGCCCTGGCTCCGCGATCCCAAGTGCATACCGATCCCCTGGCGGCCGGTTGAGCGCAAGCAGCGCCTGAAGCTAGCCGTGTTGTGGGATGATGGTATAGTCCGGCCGACGCCACCGGTTCGCCGCGCGATGAGGGAGACGGTGGACAAGTTGAGGAAGGCTGGGCATGAGATTGTCGATTGGGACGCGACGGGACATAAAGAGGGGAATGATATTTTGGTATGGCAAAACCACGCTTTTTCAATTCTTTATTTTGTTTCCCGGCACGTTGGGGGGTGTAATGATGAAAGGTATCGAAGCGGTGGGAATTTTTCACTAAACCGCTTTTAAAAAATAGGATCGCTTCTTCCTTTCCGACGGCGGCAAGACCGTGCAAGATATCCTCACCACGACCAAAGAACCCATCCGCCCCGAGATGGACCGGTACGGCCATGCCAAGGACGGCGGCGTACAGGCGCTGTGGAAACTGCACGTTGAACGCAATAAGTTCCAGCAGAGCTACATGGAGCGGTGGAATGCGTGTGAAGGACTCGATGGGTTGTTGAGTGAGTTAATTTACCAAGCCATTTCCGAAAACAAGTGGAAGAATCTCGAAGTCTTTTTCTAACAACATCACTGACTATTCATTGCGCCAGCCCCCACAACCCCCTTCGCGACAGTTGAGCACGGCCTCTTCAAGCACGTCGGTTACACAGGCGTGTACAACATCCTCGATTTCTCATGCCTGTCGTTCCCGTGCGGTGTACAGGTTGATGCAGCCGTCGACGTCCCCGCCGTGAACGAGACTGAACTGAGTAAAGTTGACGGCATTGTGCAGAGGGAATGTACGTATCATATTATGCCTCTTCCCCCCGCTTCTCTCTCTTGCTATGCTGTTTGCAATGGCTAACGTAAAATTCAATACAGACAACCCCTCCGCCGTACACGGGCAGCCAGTCAGCTTGCAGCTGGTAGCCCGCAAGCTCGAGGAGGAGAAGGTGGTGATGATGGGCGAGGTCGTCCTGGAGGCGCTGAAGGGGACTGCTGTGAATGGAAGTGCGTAAAACTCAAACGGTGTCGTTCTATATCAAGTCGGATTGGATGGAGGGTATACCTACAAATATATTATATCATTTCATTTGTTGTTTTCCTTTCTTTTTTATATATCATCGTTATCTTACTTTGGCCCCTGGGCCTACTTTTTGGATTAATATAGTTCTCTGGGTTAGCAATAGTCAGTGAAATTGCTTTCACCATCGTCCGGATAAATTATGGATTGAAATACCATACCTTCATGGGTATTATTGAACAACAAAAAAACAAAATTCATATCTGATACATGAATATTCAGGGATAGTTGTTGCTGGGTAAAGTTTGGAGGGGTTGGCCAGGATTTCATCAGCTGGAAGTTCAACCCACCAAAAGTTTGTTACACATCATCCGTCTCAAAACGCAGGTTACATTCAATCCTCCATATAGTTATTTCATTCGCCATATATATATGCGAGAAATAATGAATAAATTGAAAAATTAAATAATAAAAATAAACTTTTCTTCATTTATTTTGTGTATTTGCTCCAAGCGGAATTGTAGATAGGCGGGATGAGCGATTTTAGAAGACGGGGTAAGATAGGACGGGTTTGGTTGGTGTTCTTCAGAAACAAAGAGCATCACACGCGTGTTAAAATTTGTAGAATGGGACCTGGAGAAAGTGGAAATGGAAAAGGGTTGCAGGGAAAAGAGGGTTGAGGGGGGGAAAACAAACAATAGAGATTTGAAAAATTATCCGCAACCCAAAACATAAGAATATCAAGGAAAAACATGAGTAAAGGAGGAAAAGAAACGGAGATCGGAAATGGAAACGGGGGAGAAAATGGAAACGAAGATGAAGATCAGACAGGGGAGGAACGGTGGAAGGAGCACAGGAGGGAAAATCGCACGACGCCCAAAACCTCTTCCAATGTTTCCATCGGGGCCAGCTTTACTACGAAATTTAGGAGAGGGGGAGGAAGTAGAAAGTCTTCAATCGGCGGCTGTATTTTCGGTGTGAGCCAATCAATCAATCAGACATGTTTGCTCACCAGCTAAGCCTTTTTAAAATAGAATAGGGAAACGGAGGAAAAGAAGCAAAGGACAATAAATAGAGAGCCGTAAAGTAGATATTGGGGGGGATTCTGATGGAAATACGCCGGTGTATTTAACATGCAGGGTTAAGGTAGGGTAGCCCGTGGAAAAAAGGAAAAGGGAGGAAAAAAGAAGTAACTCGAAAATGTGTGCACGGTCCGACGGAGGTCAAATCATCTGAATAAATATCGGGGAGTACATGACGGTGAATCTTGTATATCGTGGTGGAATTCGTCGCAGAAAGTTTAACAGTGGGAGGGGGATAAGTGGAGGCTTGTGCTCGAGGGTGGAAGTAAATTAAGATAAGGGGGGCGCGGACCACCATTCATTGACTGGTGTGGGATTCTGCTTCGTTCTCAAACAGGCTTTCTCGGCACAGCGTTGAAGGCGCTGGAAGGAGCCCGGAAAGACGGAAGTCTTTTGGGGAAAAGCTCTGAACTTATCCTTCTTATTGAGAACAGCTAAAGAGGTGTTGACATTTATCAAATTTACATATCCATACTATCTCCACCGTTGGCGAAATTGAAGGATCCTGTTGGTTGCTGGCCGGTACCCAAAGTGAAACCTGCTTGTGTCTGTTGAGGTGCAAGCTCATCAATATCGGCGCCAGCTTCCTCCTCATCTGAGAAGTACCGCTCAATGATGTTGTAAGCCTTCATGTAGATCTCCTCGTTGGCATTGTTCTGGCAGTCGTGGATCTTTTCCATGCCGCCAGCCTCTTCAATGAAGAGGGCGTATCGATTAACGCTAGGTTCTCCCATTTGGGCGGCCTCCTTGTCCATCTCCCCTACTTTCAAAATGTTCTCCAGGCCGTCGAGAGCAACTTGGATGATCTTGTTATCTGGGCATGCAAGAAGGTCGCAGAGTGGTTTAATGCATCCCTGAGAGACTAGATAACGTATTTGCTCTGGCTTTTGAAGGGCCCCAGATGTAGCGTTTGAGATGGCCCAGCAGGCTTCTTTTCTAGTCTTGAAATCTCCGTTCGACAAAAGGTTGATTAGCGGAGGGATGATGTTGGCATCAATGACAGCCTGAATCTGGGTGGAGTTGCCAGCCGTAATGTTGGAGATGGTCCAGCAGGCTTCTTTTCGGATACCATCTTTAGTGGAGCTGAGCAGGGAAAGGAGGGCGGGCAGAGCGCCGCAGTTGATAATCACTTGGGTCTGCACATCGTCACCAGTAACGATGTTGCCAACAGACCTAAGCGCTGGGGTCTGAACAGATGTGGAAGCGTGCATAAGCAGTTCCACCAATCGACGAGGAATGCCGGCTTCGATGACAGCCTGGATTTTGTCATTTGATCCATCCGACAAATAGGAAATAGCCCAGCAGGCGTCGATCAAGACCTCATCATCAAGCATGTATACCAACTTAGCCAGAATGGGAAGAGCCGGAAGGATCTAGAATGCCAGGGGTTAGCAACTACCAAACAGCGTTCCTTGGGGCGTCGGACATAGAAAGGGAAAAACGTACAGTTGGCCAATCAGGCTGGGGAGTCTTCCCGCGGCAGAAATTACTCAGCGTCCATGTTGCATTTCGGAGCATGCTGAGTTTGCGCCCATCGCCAATCAATGCAAGGAGAGGACGAAGAGCTCCCGCACCAAGGACAAAGTCACGACATTGGGGACTATCGCCAGCAATGTTACCAAGGGCCCATACGGCTTGTTCCCGCACATCGGGTTCATGGCTACTCAAAAGTTCAACGAAAATAGGGACAGCGCCAGCTTCGATGACGACCTGGGTTTGCTGTGCTGATCCGGAAGCGATATTGGTCAACGCCCAAGCAGCCTCGAACTGGACCAGAGTATGGGGTGAGCGCAGGAATTCGACGAACCGGCCGACAACGCCGGTTTCAATAACGCGCTCGATGGGGGGGTTCCGCTCTTTAGAAAGGAGTTTTCTGAACTTGGTGGTGGCTTGAATTTGCAAATCGATTTGATCGGAAAAAACACCCTTTACCATCTCTGGGAGCTCGACGTTAAGCTATAACGGACTAATTAGCAAGCTCATTCTAATACAAATTTTACCACCACGGTTCGCTTTGAAAATTCAATATCGTGCCAATATCCTCACGCTCTTGGTTCGCATGCCGGATCTTATTATAGCTGCCTAAGCGCCAGAAGATCCCTGCCGCGCGTCATAGCTACAGTAGCTAGTCACGAAACGACATGGAAGAAATAAAAAACACATTTGAAAACGAAAGACACAACTATGGCCTAAGAGCAGGAGCAGGTAGAAGACATGCACATACCTCACTCTCAATGGTTCCACTCTCCTCATCGCTATCGTCAGGGCCAAGTGCAGAGTCTCCACCTACACCGATGCCTCCATCGCGAGTCTGGATACCTCTCCGCTTTGCGAGGTTCTCTTCGCGCTTCTGCTTCCGAATCTCAACCTGCTGCTCCTCACGGCGGCGACGGAGTTCATCTGGCTTAAAGGAGCTCTTCGCCTTGAACTGGGTGCGACGGTGTTCTGGGATGTAGCGCTCCGCCATTGTGATGGTGGGAGGGAGGAGGGGGAAGCAGGGAAAGGAAGGACAGAGCTAGGCAGCGCAAAGAACAGGCCAGCAGCAGCGGATCTAGAAGCTGGAACAAGTGCACAAAAAGATATACGAGGGAGAGGTATGGTTGAGGCGAGTGGATGAAAAGGGGGAATGTGTGGTATTTGCAAACCTGATGTCCGGGATGGATTGTGGGGTCTGTTTGGGTGGGAGAAGAGAAAATGGAAAGATTGTGATGGTGAAGAGGGGCTTTTTCTGCTTTGGGCGGTTGCTGAGCCAAGCAAGGATGACTAAGCAGGAACATCACCTCTTGGGTTTATCACAACGGGCTGCAACACACTTATCGAGAACTGCTGCATATACGGAGGACATAGTCTGTATACCAGCCAAAAAACAAGGCGGGTAGAGAAAAGAATTCATTTGCTTATATGGTCAATGTCTGGAAACCATAGCCCTTCTGGCATTGTCTATACTCTTGTTTTCCCCCCACGCGACTTGGGCGCGTCCAAGCTATGGAATTGATCCCGCATACTTTGCACGGCTCATCAAGAGGAGAATTGAATTGATTGAGTACCGAGGCTATTTCTGGAGACAATTCTTATATATCCCGTACCGTAGGTACTTCAATTGCGGTATTGGTCTGCTCTAAAAACTCCGTCGTTGCCAAACTGGAACTTGAGCTTGTGTTTGTACACGTATATGACAAATAAACAGCAGGTTTCCCAGCATTGGAACAGGCATATCGGCATCTCATATCTTACGATTGCTTCGTTACTGGGGCGCCTACCGCTTTTTTCTAGCGCTTGCCACTGACATTTTCGTTTGCTTTTCTTTGTGGGGTGCCATACCGCATAATGGCCCCATCAATCCCCCCAGGATTCGATGGCATCCAAACGGCGATGTCCAAAACGGACAGGATGGTGAACGTTATCGCCGTGGTAGTGGACGCCCTCCCACCAAAGTTATCCGGAGGATCTTCATATGTGTCCACCTTTACACTTAAAGATCATGATCTTAATATTGAGTCATGGAACGGTCTCAAAATCCGTTACTTCAACAATGATGAATCACATGTACCAGTCCCTCAGCATGGTGATGTGGTTCTCTTGCGACAGATTAAGGTCCGTTTTATTGTTTCGAAATCGCACTGTGACTCTTTCGGTCGCTGATCACCTAGACAGGTACGGTCGTATCAAGGGGCCATGATTGGTCTCTGTAGCCAATGGGATTACACTCCTTGGATCATTTTCAGTAAAGGATCCAATCCCAAGGCAGTTCCACAAGTGACAATGCGACCCGGTACTCGAGACTTGACCGCTACTGAGAAATCATATGCATTCTCCCTAATCGGCGCGGATTGCACAGTAGCTACGAGCCGCCAATCTGTTCAAGTCAAACGAGTCGCAGCTTTGGCCCCATTGCGCCAAATGGCCACTAAGCCATTTACCAAACCATTTACCCCATGCCGCAGGCCAAAATTTAGCTTAATAAAGGACGCGTCCTGTGGTATATTTATCGATCTTGTGGTTCAAGTCGTGAAGACTTACTCTGAAGATTATCAAAGATTTCTTCTCTATGTAACCGACTATACCCAAAACAAGCAGCTTTTCAATTATGCTTCGGAAGAAGGCGGTGCTCGCGATGGTGACGAATACGGCTACACGTCACGCTCTAGGAGGGATTGGCCCGGGCCTTACGGCCAAATGACATTACAAGTTACTCTCTGGGAACCACATGCGTATTACGCAAGACAAAACATCAAAGAAAATGATTTCGTTTTACTCCAAAATGTCAATATCAAAATGGGAAGAATGAGCGGCGTAATGGAGGGCAGTCTTCACACAGATCGCCATTTCCCCGAAAAAGTCCAAGTGATACCCATCAATGATAATGATTCCGACGAAGATTTAAAGAAGCTTGTCAAGCGGAAACTAGAATACTGGAAGGGGAGGAGAACAAAGAATCCGGGTCATCATGGCAATGATATCAACAAGCGGAAAGTGGCGGATGATGATGGGCAGCCACGAAATCTATCCAAGAAGGCCAAGAAGCGGCTAGCGGAGCAAAAGAAGAAGCGAGAGGCGAAAAGAAAGCGAGAGGAAGATCAACTGGAAGTAACAACATCTTTCCAGACGAAGCGGGATCAACTCAACGATTACAGTACGTGTTGACAACTCCCCATCTTCTGATCCGCGCATCAATGAGTGGAAATAAATCAGTAACAATAAATACTAACATTCAATCTATAGTCCGCGCAAACAACCCCTCAGTCCCCTGCCGCTCAATATCGGACATTCTATTCGGTGAATCCCACACCAACATCTCCCCTAGCGGAATCCCATACCGCCTCCCCTTCCAAAATCTCCGCTACAAAGCTTCTGTCCGCATTGTCGATTTCTTTCCTCCCAAGTTAGAAGATTTTGCCGTACAGTATGATGTGGAGCGTGCCCTGCTGTCAGACACCGAAGGGAGCGTATCGGGCATGGACGATGATGATAACGAAACCGGCAGCCACAGGCGATGGGAATGGAGATTTTGTCTCCTGGTCGAAGATGCGGGGCCAGGCACTCATTACAACCGCAGCGGGCCACGGGAGCGCATGAAACTCTATGTGGGGAATAACGATGCTGTATTCTTACTCCGGCTCGATGCTGTGAAGTATGATTTTCCCTCCCACTTTCCTTTCGAAAAAAAAAGTTTTACGCGAAAAATATAAGATAAAGACAAGCCGTAAATACTAATTAGAACCACTATTATAAAACAAAATCAGCCTCCGCAAAAACCCCGCTGTGCTTTTCGACCTACGTGAAAAACTGTTCATTCTATGGGGCGACCTAGAAGAACGCAAGCGTGCGAGCATGGACGCAGCGCAAAGCAACAGCAGCAGCAACAACAATGCCGGAAACAACGACGATCCCAACCCTGATTCTAGCAAACAAATCATTGCCGCGTCAACGAAGCCATTTGTCTGCTGTATTAAAGAATTTGGCGTTAAGAGATCACGCTCGTCGGACGAGGGGACCTCAGATGACGATAGCGATGAGTGCGGGTTCGGGTGGGAAAGGCGGTTTTGTATGTTCGGTACCACGATTTTGTAATGGGTATGTGAATCATGTTTTTTTTTTTTTTTTTTGTTTCCTTCCTTGCATTTTTATATATGAAATTAATAGCGAGGGCGCCTCTGAGGAATATGTGTATCATCATGCGGAAAAAACCGAGTGCGTAAATACCATCATTAGAAGATTCGGGGATTATCAGAATGAACTAGCGGAAATACTAAATTGAGATAAAAGTAAAATGGAAGAAGAAAAAGGAGGGAGACGATGCATAGTGAAACGATGTTTCCATCCATTTCATACATGACTTTAAATTAAAAAGATCTTTAAAAAAAAAAATTCAGAAGGGAACACGCGTGAAAGCGAGACTCCATAGATCCGTCCATCCACCCACTATAGTCCCATTCCCATTCCTGTTCAACCCAGCTAAAAAGAAAAAATAAAGAACAAGGCTGCTGACCGATTGATTCTGAAAGAAGAACCAACAAGCATAAGAAAGGACGTAAGAGCAAAAGGAGAGAAAATGGGAGATTTCAAAGATAGAAAAATGTCGGAGTAACGTATAAACCGAGTGCATAATAATAATCATATTTAAACGAGCGGTTTCGCCCCATTCTGAGTTGAGGAATGAGTGGACAACGTTGATGGGAATAGGCAAAAGGGTGGCCTTCATTGTCGTCTCCAAAGTGCCGTCGTGTGTGTTTTGCGTGCGGGTTAGTTTGAGGCATTTGGGCAATTTGATAGAGGTAGAGTGGATCAAGTAAGAGAGTAAGGAGTAAAAATTGGGTGGAAAAGCGGCCCCATTGCCGAGTAGGTTGGTTGAGAGCTTAAATGTGGAACTCAGCCTAGCACCACTCTAGCATCTGGAGAAGGCAAAAGCGACCAACTTCCTTTCCTCTTTATGAAATTAATAAAACATAAAGGCAAGAGAAAACAATCGACACGCTATACCTTCGTGACTTTCACGATTGTAGTATCGATTCCGTGAGCGGCGGTGTCGAATCGGCAATTCGAGCCCCAGTAGCAATCTTTCTTGCCTACCTCACTTTGCGGACAGCGATGGCCATATATACACCCGGGATCGTCGCACTCCGTGCCGAACCGACACGGGGTCATCCGCGCAACCGCGTGCAAGACGACACGCTCATTCTTCGTCAATTTATGATCGTGAGTGTGGTAGCAGCTTAAATTGGGACAGTCACCAAGCAAATAGTACAGGTTACATAATTTTAACTTCTTCACTCGATTTAATTCGTCCTTGGGAATAGTTTTGAAATCTAGCCGGTCGACACGTTCGCCGTATTTATTGCGCTCGACCTTGGATGGTGCGGGGCTGCTTGGTTTCGAGGCTGTTAAATCGGTAAATGGCCCCTGTGCTCCCGCTGCCGTGGTTGCGGCCCATGTTGGCGGTGTGCTTGTTCCATTCGACGGGATAGTCGAGTTGGAGGGGATGTGAGCAAGGCTGTTGTTGCCAGGGGTATTAGGAGATAGGGCGGATAACGGGGCAGAAGATGGAGTAGACATAGAGTTATTATTCGTCCCATTCCAGTCATTCCATGAATGTGAGTTCGTGATTATTTTTGAAGTCTTGAAAAGCTCTTCAAATTTAGTTACTCTGTAAGAAGCCCCCATAGGTACTAATTCTCGTTCGAATGGGATGCCTTCGATTAAAGATATTCGTCCAATAAGGTCGCGATCCGCTAAAGTATCTTCAAGAAGTCTTGCATAGCCGTTATCATGAGAACAGCCGAGGAATATTTGGTGACAATGACAATTGTATAAATGGAGCTTAAAAACCTCTTTGAAGACATTTTGAAATTAGTAAACGTCCTGATATGGCTGCTAGACTAGGGGGATGGACGAGGGCACCGGCTTACCAGCGAGCTTATCATCGGCTCTATCTTTACCACTACCCACGTCCACAAAGTCAAACAAGAGCCTACTCCCATTGAATCCACGAGTAAATTCTTCAATTAGGCCTGGACGTTCAACAAGACCAGCTTTATAGCATGCATCAGCTAATCCTCGGACGTTTGCATATACCCGAGCTATAATTTTTGGCGATGGTATGTTCGGAAAAGTTCGAGACGCATAGTCACGGATTGCAGCCCAGAGTTGATTCGCAGCGTCTTTACCACCCTGTTCACCTTGTTGCAGAAAAGACTCCTGGAATACCATGCCATCGCCATCGAGCAGAACGAGAAGAAATGGTTCGTGTTCCTACCATAACCAAAAAGAGTTGACAGTTAGAGCTATTCCGGATATCGTATATATATATAGGTATGGGGATGACAAAATCGCACCATCACAGCTTCCATAGCAGTTATCTGCTTCATAAGTTCCATTTCATGCATTTGTACTTCACGATTAAAACGGGATTCGCGTTCATGGTCTAATCGGGTTTGTTGATAAGCATTCTCGAGCTCGGCAACCCGCCGTAAAAGATCCTATTTAACCAATATGAGAAGGCAAGGTCAAAGGAGAGAGGTGGGCGGAGAAAGCACTTCAATTAACTCATTCTTTGACTGTTCAAGCGCTTTGACCTGCTCATAACGCTGGAAAAACTCCTGGGCAGTGGAGCCAGCCATCTTTTTTAAGCTGAAAGGTTCAGCGCGCGTACTGAGTAGATGAAAGGAATATGTACCCGTTTTTCACCGGCAAGCAGGGGGTGAGAAAGGTGAAAAAAAGTCGAGCTTAAAGGTTAGGCTATAAAAAGGGCAACAATATAAAATAGTAAGTCAGCTGTCAATATATCACCCTCAGTATGGTCGGTAATATCAGCTCGATGTCAGTTTTATTTCAGTATCTCGTCGACTACGGATCCGCACCGTTCGCTTGAACCTTGCGAGGCGCCAAGCCGCGTCTAATTTCGTGGTTCAAATCGGGCTGATGACTCAGCCATCGCGGTTCCACCGTTCTGATGTGACATACGTGGAAATTAAGCTCAGCGTTCCCATACATCTATAGGAGTAGTATTTCTTAACTTCCTTCAATTTCCACCCTATCGCTCTTTTCCCTCTTTTTCCCCCTCCTCCTAATCTCCCCCCCATACATTTAATAAAGGCCATTATCACCAAAATGGGGAAACTTGGGTTGCTGTCAGCTGCGCTGCTCTCGTTGCAAGCCGTCCTAGTTCGCGGAGAAACGGTGAGTTAATTTTCTGTGCGAATGTTCTTTCGCATCAGGGCACTTGCTGATACGAACCCGTGTTTGCAATAGCCCGGTCAGCCTGCTGCTGAGGAAGTCATAGCCCCAACACTGGATGTTAGCGTTTCGGCTTCTTTTCCCAACTCCGAGATCTTCGGAGTGAAGCTCGTAAACGGCAACCCGACTCAAGCTCTTCTCACCATCTCCAACAATGAACCTGATCCAGTGACGTTGAACCTGATCGCAGGTAGTCTATGGACAGTTGACCCTGCGGGAGAGCCTGTTCAAAATGTTCTCAACCTCACTGCTTCCCGCTACAATGTTGCGATCCCCGCTGGGGGCCAGCACTCGACGGGATATGCGTTTGTCACTGAAATGCACCCCCAGGACTTGAGGTTGCATCTGGCCGCCGTTGTCTCCAATTCAAATAACATGGCGTTTACCGTCGGGGCCTATAACGGCACTGTTAGTATCGTCGAGCCGGAAACGAGCATCTTTGACCCTAAAGTGTGAGTATTTCCTGTCACCCAACTTTGCTTCACAGCATGTGCTAACGTCGCATACTATTTCCCAGCCTCTTCCTCTACTTCTTCCTCCTATCAGCCTTCATCGGCACCGTCTACTTCTTCTATACCATTTGGATCGCTCCATACTTCCCTCAGAAACGCAAGGGTGGCGACAGACGAAAGAAATCGTTTGGACAGCCCAAGGGCGAGGCATCTGAGCAGGCTTCAGTTTCCGGGACCGAATCAACAGGTGTCACGTCCGGAAAAACATATGACGCTGAGTGGATCCCTGCCCACCACATTCACCGACCCGAACCTCGAAAAGTGAGGAGCGGAGGCCGCGCGAAGCCCAAAGCTTAGTGCGATCGTTCGACTAGGCAATTACCGATTTGGATGATATAATGTGCCATTAAACGATCTATTTTGTGATTGTCATATCTTTCCGGAGTCCGGTTAAAAGCAATAACAGTAGTTTATATAGTCTGGAACGGATCCTCCAAAACTAGCGATAACAATGCGCGTCCTATGGAGAGCTCCCTTGACCCAAACAGGATTGGTAGCTTTCCGCGATGTGGCTTTGTATTAATACATTACGGTTCGTTATCTTGTTCCTTTCTTGCCGTTTAAATTTGTATTACTTATCAAATAATATATATTCGATCTGGCTTCATACGGAAAGAAGAAGAAAATTTGGTGGTGTTCGCTCGATATTCCCATGACATCTTGAAACGTTTAGCATTTATCCCAAGATCCGCAATCCCACAGCACCAGTCAATAATGAGATGTTGAGCCAATGTATATGATTTACCTCGAGCAAACACGATGGAACCCTGTGTGATTGGGAACAATAAACATTAAAATAAATATCATTATGTATACCCCGCCTATTGTGGCATAAACATCATTATTAATAACCAGGCAAGCATTGGTCAAAGTGCCCTCCAAGTTTGAAACTCCTCTTCCAAATGCGCCTTCAGCTGCTGAAATTTATTCCCAAATATTTTTCCGCACCTCCAGCACTTAAAATCGAACCTCAAATATCCTTCTCTCCCCGGATGCCTCCGCACATCATCCTCCGCCAACGGAAAATCCTCAACATCGACAAAAAATGGTGTTGAAAAGCTATTATAATGTCTCCGATGCCTGAGGCATGGGCTAAACCTATCTACGGCAAGAACATGTATATGCAAGTGGCTCATAGAAGGATGGGCATGAATGCCGCACATAATTTCTTTCTCCCAGTCGCGACCGGCCGGTAGCTCGTCGGGCGGTGGATCCGCATCCATAGCTTGCTGGCGCGCGATCTCTTGTGCGGAGGTGGTGCTGTACATCCTCCGTAATTCCGCAGCTGCTAGACGTTTTAATTTCTTCGTCTCTTTTTGGACTTTTTGAAGGAATTCTAGGTCTTCGAAAGCTTTGAAGGGGTGTAGACGTGTCTTTGCTGGATCGCGGGGCAGGAGGAGGAGGTGGAGCGAGGACTTGGGGTAGCGGTCATGGACAGCAACGAAATCATCGTTATAGTATAGGACGACGGAAGGGGGGAACGCTGAAGGATTTTCAATGTAGGGGCCTAGGTTATCGCGGAAGTTGAATACGTTGGAGAGCTTGTGGGAGGCGGATATTGGTTCTAGTGGTGGTTTGGTTTTGGGGGCCATAAGTTCGGTAACTGCGAAACATGCGTAAGATATCACTTATAAATGGATGAAATGCTCAAAATGAATATGGGATAATACAAGCATTCCGGCTTTGCTCTCTACGATTTGAAGACGCTTCTGCTGTGTGCTCCGCTGGAACATTTCCGGCGCCAGAACTATGGGAAGAGCTCTTGCTCATCGGTTAAGGGGTCGGTTAATCAGTCCAAAGTTTTAGTAAAATTGGTTTAGATATCACTAAGGGTTTCATAAACCGGTCATGTCAACTGCAAAATTATAGCATCACTCCGCAGAAAGATTTTCTGTCGTGAAACCTCTGGCGCAAGGCTGAGATAAGATAAGATCTGCTTATTAAGCGAGCCTGAGCGTCACATCGAACTTATAGCTGTTGACGGCAATGAAATATTAACACTGTCATTGCATTAACTAAGACCGGCAACTGGGGACTTGCTCGGCATTTTCTGATGATCTACTATGGGTCCGAAGAAGGGAGGCGCCTCCCGCGGTGGACCCAAAAATACTCACAAACCGCCTCCGGCAGAAATCTCCATTAGCGATTTCGTAGCTGCGGGTGAGTCCAAGGGAAAATCCAAAGCCGCGGACCGAAATAAGGCTGGCCAAAAGGATGGCAAACATGAGTCGGGCGATGCGCCAAAGAAGCCAACAGCACGGACGGTGATAGGGGGCGCATCATGGACTGGAAAGCTACCTGTGAATATGCTCTCGGAGCACTGCCAGAAACAAAAATGGGACAAGCCGGAATACACAATGGTAAGCAGCTCCATTTGCACGTCGCGTTAGGGGAGCCGCATGGCAATTCGGTTCTCTGATAATGACTGGTATATTCCAGACGAAAACGAAATATGGTTTCGTCTCAAGCGTTATTCTCAAGAAAACCAATCCTAAGTCGAAGGGGACCATCACTCTCCCTCCAATGCGCCTCCCTCCGCCTCAGCAGCATTTGGCAGCCTGTCCCACGGCAATGGAAGCTCGTCACTTTGCCGCGGCATACGCTCTCTTTCGTGTATGCAACATGCGTAATTTACACATGATGATGCCGCCTACCTATCGTAATCTTTGGAAGGACGAGTTTACACAACTGAAGAATGCGGACGTGAAAGAAGGGAAAGGTTGGCTGTATGAAGCAGATCCTTTCAACGCTATGCAGGAACGGGAACATGCGGCGGCAGAGCTTGCTAAGAAGAGGGCGGAACGGGAAAAGGAGCGAGCTAAAGCTCAGGACCAAAAACTACAACAGCCAGGGCTGAATACACGTGCGGGGAGTCTAGGGGGTGGTGGAAAACGCTGGCTGCAAGCTTCTAAGATTGAAATGGGAGCCAAAATACGTCGTACAATTGAAGAGCTGGTGAGGCAGAAAGTTATTTGGAACCCATACGGCGTGCGAATATCAGATCCCCAAAAGAAGCGAATTGTCGAAGAGTTGACTGGGCTAGGCTTCAGGAAGAGCCACGTTGAGGAAGCAGTCTCCGAATGCAAAGACCGTGAAGAGGTTCTGGAGTGGTTGTTGATACATATACCAGAAGATGATCTCCCTGCGTGGAGTCTTGCTGAAGGATATACTGCTGGAATAAGTCTAGCTAGTGGAGATCTATCCAATGAATCCAAGGTCAAACGGCTTTCCATGTCGGGTTATTCAGCAGATTTCTGCGCTGAAGTGCTTGCCAAGAACGGTGGTAATGAGCACCTGGCAGCCGAACAACTCCAAAATATGCTCATAGCAGACGGCATTGTACACGGGCCTAGCTCTCGTTCCTCGGATATGGAGGCTTGGGAGGAAGAACACTCGACATTAGAATCAATATATGGCGAGAGATATACAAAATTGTCACCGATTACATGTGAAGTTATCTCTGAAAACCCGAATTTGCCATGCAGAACGACTTTTTATTTCCAAAAACCGTCAACTGCTCCATACCCGAACCGCACACCAGTTCTTTCCATTGCAGCAAAGAATATTCCAGCATACATACGCCTTAGCGCCATCCGACAAGCCATACAGCATGCTAATAAGGACCTGCTTGGCGAGCCCATGATATTTAATTTGGTGGGTTGGCTCGAAGAAAATCTACCTCGTATCTTGGAAAACCCAGGAAAGCTGCGGACCGTCTCTGTCGAGACACTATCTCACGCCAGGAACGAGTCGACCACCAACAGCTGCATTAAATCGACTAGAAAAGTACCAAAGCCGCTGAATCTAAGCCCCGGGACAGCCCCAAGCCTGGAAATTCGGAAAAAGTGGGAGTCACAACAAACTGCCCCTGCTCAACAGAAAATGCTCAGGGCGAGGAGATCGCTTCCAGCATGGGATATGCAGGAAGCAATTATCCATGCTGTCCATTCTCACCAGGTCACTATTGTATCGGGTGAGACAGGGAGCGGCAAAAGTACTCAGTCAGTTCAGTTCATTCTTGACGATATGATAAAACGAGATTTCGGTTCAGCCGTGAATATCGTCTGTACGCAACCCAGACGTATTTCTGCCCTGGGACTTGCTGATCGTGTTAGTGACGAGCGCTGTTCCACTGTTGGTGATGAGGTGGGCTATGTTGTCAGGGGTGACTCGAAAGTAAAATATGGCACAACGAAGATAACATTCATGACTACTGGTGTACTGTTACGCCGAATGCAAACGGGTAGCCAAGATGTTGTCAGTTCCCTTGCAGATATTAGCCATGTGGTTGTTGATGAAGTTCATGAACGAAGTCTTGATACGGATTTCCTTTTGGCATTGTTGAGGGACGTCCTCCGACGTCGTAAGGATCTTAAACTCATTCTAATGAGTGCTACCTTGGACGCAGATATATTTACGCAATACTTTGGGGGAGGCGGTAAAGTTGGGCGAGTCAATATATCCGGAAGAACATTCCCCGTTGAAGATCTATATCTCGATGATGTCGTTAGGCGGACTGGCTACAGCCCTGGAAATCAATCTTTGACTTGGGATGAATATTCTGGCTCGAATGACGACGATTCCACGGATACTTCCGTCGGTGCCATACTCCAAAAAATCGGAATGGGTATCAACTACGATTTGATTGCGACTACTGTCCGCTATATTGATTCACAACTCAAAGACCAACCAGGCGGCATCCTTATCTTTCTACCAGGTACCATGGAAATAGATCGATGCTTAGCTGCTCTAAATCATCTTCCGTTTACTCACCCGTTGCCATTACATGCATCACTTTTACCAAGTGAACAGCGACGGGTCTTCCTGCCAGCTCCACCTGGGAAAAGAAAAGTAATTGCCGCCACTAATGTCGCAGAAACTTCCATCACAATCGAAGATGTGGTTGCTGTCATAGACACGGGACGTGTCAAGGAAACGCGTTACGACCCTGCTGACAACATAGTCCGCCTGGAGGAGGTGTGGGCATCGCAGGCTGCTTGTAAACAGCGTCGGGGTAGAGCAGGTCGAGTGAGCAGTGGAACTTGCTACAAGATGTATACACGGAAGGCAGAGGCCAATATGGCCCCCAGGCCAGAACCTGAGATCCGTCGCGTACCCCTGGAGCAACTATGCCTTTCAGTTAAAGCAATGAGAGGAATAGACGATATAGCAGGCTTCCTTGCAAACACGCTTACCCCACCTGAGAACGTCGCGATAGAAGGTGCACTAGAACTTCTCCACCGCATGGGTGCACTTGATAATCAGCAGTTGACGGCTTTGGGTCGATATATCTCCATGATTCCGACGGATCTTCGTCTAGCGAAACTAATGATTTACGGCGCCATATTCGGGTGTCTTGAATCATGCCTAACAATCGCCGCAATACTCACTGTCAAAAGCCCATTTGTATCGCCTCGAGACAAAAGGGAAGAGGCCAAGCAAGCTCGGGCATCATTTTCAACAGGGGACGGAGACTTGCTTATCGACCTAGCGGCGTACCAGCAATGGACCGAAAGAGTCAAACAGCAGGGTCTCTGGAAAACGCAGTCATGGTGCAACGACAACTTCCTCGTGCCCAAAACCCTTCGCGAAATCTCCTCCAACAAATCTCAACTGCTGACCTCGCTCAAAGATATTGGCATAATCCCTGTAAATTATAGATACGTAGACGATAGCGCCAGCGCGGCTCCAAACCGCTGGAATACCCACAACTCCGACACGCGGCTCCTCCGCGCCCTGATCGCCGGCGCCTTCAATCCCCAAATCGCCTATATCAGCTTCCCAGACAAGAAATTCGCCTCATCAGTGTCCGGAACCATAGAGCTGGACCCTGATGCCCGCACGATCAAATACTTCAACCAGGAAAACGGCAGGGTGTTCGTGCACCCCAGCTCCAGTCTCTTCGACGCGCAGAGTTTCTCCGGCTCAGCCACATATGTGAGCTACTTCACGAAAATGGCAACTAGCAAAGTGTTCATCCGCGATTTGACCCGTGAGTCAATGACCTCCCCTCATCCCTGAAAATTCCCCACATCCCATAATGTGCCACAAAGCTAACAATCGTATTTAAAACCACAGCGTTCAACGTATATAGCCTCCTCCTGTTCTCCGGACCCATAACGTTGGATACTCTCGGCAGAGGCGTGCTGGTAGACGGCTGGCAGCGCCTGCGCGGCTGGGCGCGGATCGGTGTACTGGCCTCGCGTCTGCGGATGTTACTTGATAAAGCTCTAGCGCAGAAGATGGATAACCCAGGCCTTGAGGACATGGGTGAGGAGAAGGTGATAGATGTTGTGAGGCATTTAGTTGTTTTTAATGGACAGGATCAGTAGGTAAAATTGATATATAGACGGAGTCATACATGGTCTTGATGAGTGGCGTTTGCTTTATTCTGTTTTGGGTATATCCGCCAACAGGTGCTCTGATGACGTCCCATCTACCCAGATTCTCACTTCGTGGGTTGGGTAACTACGCAAGTATAAAAAGCATTCTATATCAATGGCATGGACAAATAAACACAGCCCACGCTCCTAGCTACGATGCTTCCTTGAAAACGGGAATTAGAATGGGAGAATATACATAGACCAAACTGATAATTGCAGACTACCTAATGTAGCATAAAAGTTCCACCCAAGCCCTCCCATCCATCGCCATTCTTCGAATGCTTCAACAGCGTAACAAGAGCAAAAGAGATAAAAGCCCGCTTGAAAGCGAAGGACTGAAAGCGGGAATAGAATGAAACTTATAATTGATCAAAACAAGAAAATAATCACTCATAAAACAGAATGAAACACAGTAACAGCTAGACCCTAAGAGAGAAAACACGCAGCAAGCCAAAGAAAAATGAGAAGGGGGACCGGAATCATTGGAAAGGAATAGTATCCGACAACTCCATTCTCCGCGCGCCCAGCCACCCCACCCGAGCAAAAAACCAAAGAGTCCCAAAAACCAAACAATAAGCTGCAATAACCACCCATAGCCCATTTCTCAATCCATTCCGTCCGATTAGAAATTTAAAAAAAAAAAAAAAA
>JAFEJD010004525.1:21026-33867 GCA_018296065.1 Blastomyces percursus
AAAAAAAAAAAAAAGGAGAGAGATACGGAAAAGATAAAGGGAAAAAAAATATATACTCAAGTAAAGAGTTGGTACCACCCGACTCCCATGCCACAATGTCTGGAGAAAAGAGAAGAAGGGCCACATATGTATAAATGATAAAGGAAAAAGCGAAATTCACTCGGAGAATCACCTCAGCATATGCCCTTCGACAGGGAAAAGGATATCGAGAAAAGGAAAAGAGCAGGGGAAGCAAATATAGCAAGGAGAGAAAAGCCCGAACGAATGAATGTTCTGTACGTATAGAACCGTTTTGTCGTACGATGTCCCAAAAAACGAAAAAGAGCCGCACGGACGTGAATGAATGTGCGGGAGGGTTGGAATAGAGTCGCAAGGTAAATCAGGAATCGATTAACCGAACGGTAGATATTTGATGTAAAAGGAGTGGTCTAAACCGTCCGTCGGAAGACTGTAGTGGGCCGCATCGCTGGCTTTAGAATCCTTGCAGAAAAGAAAATCTACACAACGCCATTATGAGGATTGAGAACTAAACGCCTTCGCAACTGATTGGCAAGAAAAGTGAACCTCATAGGAAACCTGTATACGCCATTATGCGCGCCGGCTTGGATGTAATAAAAGCAAAAGAGAACAAAAAGGTCGCATGTTGCTGGGGTAGGTAGGGTATAAAGGAGGGTAAGATAATAGAGAAATATGAGGGCAAGTGGCAACATATGAAGAGCCACGACGTAGCGTCGGCGAAACGGAAAGTTAGGAAACATTGTCGAGTAAAGGAGAGTGGGTATCAAATCGTTATGTTTATAAACGGGGTGTTTTGTTGAGGCAAAAATTAGGAGGAGTATTTTCCATTGCGAGTATGGGATGGGTGTTTATGGGAAACCCGAAAAGCGAGTAAAGAAGCGATATGTCTTGGCGGAAATTTAAGCAGTGGAGGTTGAGGTTTGGCAGTGATATCGTAAACCCTAGTGGCCTATTGACGGCGCCAGGCAGACGCGTCCTCGAAGAGGTTAATTAAATGAGCAGCGGAGCCCTCGCGGGCCGCTTCTGGGAGCTTGAATTTCTTCATCATCTCTCCTTTGACAAAGGTAGAGGCCCGCTTGAATCGTCTGTCAGAGTACTTTTCGTAGACAGCGGAGTGATGCTTCATCGGGTCCTCGCAGCATTCAAGGATGAGCGAAACAAGCGGATACAGCTGGGAGTATGTATAATTCGAATAATATACGTGAGCAGGGGTCTGCAGAGCTAGTTAGAAAGAGCACGAATTGAAGCGGATTTTAGAGGAGACTTACCCAGGTTCCCTTCCTCAACATCAATCTTGCAAGGCAGTGAGCACCCGCAGCGGTGAAGCTCGGAGGGGTACCAACAAAGCGTTCGTCCATGATAGTAATCTCCAGAAAGTACTTGGCAAGAGTCCGTGTTTCCAAGTCGTAGTCATCAGCCTTACTAATCCGCCGGAGGAAACTCATGGGACCCGGCCAGCCTAGCTCGAATTGTAGCATGCTGAGCATAAAGCGCTCCGCCTTCAAAATTTCATCGGCAGTATATCCGTTATCTACCATATAGATAATCTCCTGAAGAGACGGGCAGTTGATTTCCTCGTACTTAGCTGCAATAAAAATTGCAGTAGCCCCAACAAGCTGTAACTTGCCAAGGGAAACAATCTTGCATGACAGAAATCGGTCAATGTAATTGACACAGAGGAAAAGAGTTTCCGGAAGCAAGGAGAATCGATGATGGACTTGAACAAGCCAGTCCATAAGAACAGAGCGCATCGACCATTGAATTTCTGCTTGATTATCCATGTAATGGGCGTTTGGCAAGAGCCTCATCTGTGAGGTTATGTTAGTTACAATGAGCAAGTTCAGACGATCAAAAGGTAATTACCTCAAGCTCCCTCATATACTGAAATATCTCATCCCCATACTCAGCAACTATGCTAGTATCCCAAGCTTCATCTTCAATATCCTCCGGCGTGCGCGTTGCTTCGACAATTTTCTTCGCCATGCTCAACTCTCGCTGTACCTTCTGTGTGACCTTTGGCATCAAAAGAACTGTTGCACCTCCGGTGGTATTATCACGGGATCGATGTGAGCGAGCGGTAACGTATCCATCCTCCTCATAGTTATCATCGTCCTCGTCGTCCCAATATTCTTCTGGTTCCGAAGGCATAAGCACGTGGTCATGCTTGAGACGAGAAGGGGCGGAATTCTCAGAGGGAATTGCACCATGTTCAGTAACGGGCTTCGTAGATACTTCGACGTCACTTGTGAGAACTGGTTGTGCATTGGAGCTAGGCATGGGCTTATCGTGCATTCTGTCACCCTTTTCATCGTGCGAATACGACGTAACCTCTCCGTTCTCTTCAATATATACTCCATCTGACCGCAAGGCCGAAGGTTCTTCTGAGCTGATCGTCACGGACGTATTGCGCAGCTCCTTTTTTATCGGATTGTTCGCTTGAGCTGCATTAACTGGCTTATCATTCACAATCGCGTTGTTATTCGCGATAGTTGCTGACCGCACCGCCACGTGATCGACGGGTCCCTTGCTATTCACTGCAGGAGCAGAGGTTCTGTGTCTCTGAGAAATAATAGGCTCGGATTCTACTGCAGAGGGTAGTGCAATGTCTTTGAACACGGTATTGCGTTTGGTGATCGCTTTTCGAGGGTTAGCAGGAAGCTTATCAAGTGCAGAATGGTTCGCGTTGGAACTGATCACGTTGACGTTGGAATTAGAAGAGTTGGTAAGTTTAGCACCTGCAACCGACAGGGGCCGCTGAGCGGGTCGAGATAAGGCGGTTGGCTTTTCAGTGACTATTGATAAACCCTTTGGAGGGACAGATGGATCATCCCTGGTTGGTCGTAAAGTATTCGCTGTGTTGCTGAGATCCCCGAAAGCCGTGCGTTTAACAGCATTCTTCACTCCACCAGGTCCGGCCAGTGTTGACAACGCCGGTGTCGATTTATTACGATGATGGAGGGTCTTTCCGGCGGGGTTCATAGGGGCCAGCAAGTTCTCGTCTCCCAGGACGCGAAGAGGGCGAAAAGGTCGTTGAGGCTGAGTAGAAGAAACATAGTCATCAGCAAAGGCATTCATTTTAGGTGAATATTCGGCTCAAACAGCATGAATGGAATCGAGATATCAACGCGATTTGACCAGATATCCACAAGCCAAAGGCAAAAAGGGGTAAGTAGGAGTGAAAGATGGACGGCAGACGGATCTGATACTAACCTTTGCATCCATATTGGCGTTGATACTAGCAGAACAATTTGTTCCCTATAAGTCTATGTCGAATGAGCCACAGAGGCGTGAAGCAATGTTTACGTGTACCTCGACAGCCAGAGAGCTAGAGCGTTGTTTCTAGGGTCCTCTAGTAATCCCACAATTAGCTATCTCGAAGGAAGGGTCAATTAGAGCGTATTTTGGACCGGCACATCCAGAAAAAAGGGCAGTCAATAAAGCTCCGCCATTAAAAGTGCGAGTAAAAGTGGTTGACGGTAAACAGACGGCCGGGTGCTGGAGGGGAGAGGGAAATCCTGTTGCTGGAGCGGTTGTTGTTGTCGATGCGATGTTTAGATTTGTTGAGGGCCAGGAGCGATAAACAAAGCTAGTCCTGTTGCGGGTTAGCGGCGGGTAAGTTGGCTGACAAACCCAAGCGACGCTGATTACGTCATAACCGAGGGCTGCAAAACACGTCTTCCGGTGCTTGTCCATATTTGCTTCCCTTACTGTAAAATCCCAATTATTTAATATTTTTAAATATAACCCAATAATTCCTATTGAAGATATACACGCGATCTTAGTTAAAAAAGCGTTTATCTGTGCAATCACTCGCTGTGATGTAATTATAATATTTGTATAGTTTCATTTTTCGCGTGTAGCAGAACACGCCCAAACGCCAAACCACGTGAGCAGCGCGTCGCAAACCATTCCTCACCCGCAACAAAACCCTGGCAAGAAACATGCGAAAAAGATTCGATCTCGTTGCGCTGAATGCACATATTATTATCCGTGTCAATATAGTTGGGGTATAATAAATTTGAATGACCCGCTCACCGCAAAAGGACACTTGCCCTTCCACAGAAACGTTCGTTGCCGAAAATCCTGTTTGAGCGCTGGGTCAGAATTCCTCTGCCAAAACACCCTCGGGATCCAGCGCAAGCCCCATCAAGAAACCTTCCAGTTTTTCCCGTAACCGCGACAAAATAGCCAAGGTTTTTTTTTATTTTATTCATTAATTTTAATCCCCCATCTCCCACGCAGCCAGAATTATTTTCGCAGAACCACAGAAGGTTATGTATCGTTGGTGGCGGCGAAGCGAGCTCTCGATTATCAACAATTAGGTGGGGCCGCAACCTTGGAAGCTACAATTCCCGGTAACACTTGCACAGCCAAAAAAAGAATGATGGAACAAGTTGTTTCGATGATGAATTAGATACGGAAAACGGGTGTTTGGGCCAGGCTTTTATGTCTTCATTCGCCAGTATAGCCGCCCGCCCACGCAGGCCACAGATGATACACATCATCACCAGCGCCAAGTCAAATCCGGGCAAATCACCACCAAGAACAAGTCGCCTCCTGGACGAACCATCTGTTTCGGCCCCGACAGATCATCTTCCAGTGACGGCGACAAAGTCGCATCATAAACCCCACAAATGAACCCAACCAATCCCCGAACTCGATAGGATCGATACGCACTCACCGTGGGACAGAGGAAAGGGAGAAGAGAAAGGAAATAAAAGTGAGCAGCGAGCATGATTCAAGACGAGAGAATAAATTTATTGATTGTCACTCGGAAGGTAAAACGCAGCGCATGCCCGCCCTATTTCATTTTACCCTTCCCCCCTCAGGAACTCCGCGATCCAATTAGTTTTGAAGCGCATTCAATGTCTCACATAGAACAACATGCGCTTGTAACATGAAAAAAGCGACAGAGCCAGCAATAGCAACGGGTTAAATCATAGAATACATAAACATAAACCAATAGGCATAAAACGCTTTTCTCCTCCCTCATCTGCAAACCCGCCCCCAGCCCGGGATGAGTACAAGCAAGGGCAAGAGGCAGGGCTGGACATGGATCCATGAGCCTTGCCAGCGTCTGGTTCGTTGAAATATTATGACTGCTGATTGTGAGCTGGCTGGGGAAGATGGATGGGAAGGAAGGCCACCCAATCCTTGCACATGGCGATGGCATCTGATTTGGGGAAACGGGGGCCTACATCCAACATGGATGGTTTATGTAGTTGTTGTACCCAGCTGATCGCGCCGGCTGTGTGCGATAGATTCCTGATATTTACTTCTAAAAGACCCGCGTGCGCAGCAAGTTAAAGTGAGGATCGCTTGACGCCTTAATCTTTTTTTTGTCGCCAGAATGCGTCTGTCTATCCAGCTCCCTGCTCATCATCATTTTCCTGTCTGTCGGGTTCACTATGGCTATGGTTCTGTGGATAAAAAAGGCAGCATTTTACATTTCCTTTCTGCTACCGACTGGAAGCAACCCCAGAAACAACTCTCTCATGCGACAATTTTTATTTACGCTTTTCTAAATGGTTTTTGCGCTGCATCCACAACGCCCAGCCGGACGGGGTGGACGAGCACAGGGACTGGCCCCATTATCATCATGAATTAACTCTTATGTCCATATTTCTCCTTAATCTTTTGCCGCAACCCATTACAAACTTGTTGCGGATCTCGCAGTGCGACAACCCCGGGTGCCTTAGGCACCTTGTATGCTTTGGTTAGGCCCGTTCGTGCGGGTCTTGCTGCTTTGGTTTCGCGCGGGCCTGGGCTGGTAAAGTAATAAATAGTCAGCGGGCCATGGCTGATACGCTGCCAGACCAGATAGAATGAAGGTTTTGCCTGTTCAGGTGGCCCGAGAGCCCAGCTAAATATATTTCCCTTCTGTAGGACGTGTGTGTCGCCCGCCAATAAGAATCGAGGCCGAGAGTGGCGGCAAATGGGTGGGAGGAAATGTAATCTTGGGAAGAAACGACTTTAGAAAACAGCACCCAGCTTTACGGCATTTTCCCTCCCTTCCCCTCCCTTCCATTCACCATAGAATCATAAAGAATGCAATAAGAAAAGGAAAAAGAAAAAAACCTCAATGGATGGATGTGCAACTTGTAGTCAGTTCCCCCCTTTCCCCCGGGCCCATCTGTCAGCCCAAAAATCACATCTGGGAAAGATCGTGCGACTACTCCTCAAACTAAGCCCACCCCATACATTTAACGTCCATTTGACTGCTTCGACGTGGCCGCACGGCACCGCACCAGGGAGCTGGATGGGCACATCAATCCGGCCTTACGAAAAAGACCGGAGATCCAGTCGATTTTTCTCCTCTTTCCCACCACCAGCTAGAGCCAGAACCTTACCGCAGCCAGTGCTCTCGTCTCCGCATGCACGGCGACCTTTTTATGCGCAGGAATCTTGGACAAGCTAAATAATAACAATCAATAGTAAAGCATGATTCTGAAGGGGGAGTTTTAGTTTCACTTTTCTTGCAGCCGTGCCCTTGGTTAGTCTGACAATTGGATTTTCTATGGACCCTTCATCAGCCATATTCCGGTCGCCTCTTTCGGCAGAAAAGACTCCCCAAGGCTATCCCTATATTCCGTGGGAATTGGCAGTTTGAAAACGAATAAATAAATGCATAAATGAAACCCATGGCCAGTATCGCATCATGATGATATATCTGATAATTTACCTTTTTTTTATTTTATTTTCGAACTACAATTTGTTTTATATCAAGCGGGACGAGTCTGTAAAAATAATCGCAGAGCGCACTGATATACGGGCTGTCGCATTCATGTGGGCGGGTGCATTAGTTGACGAAACCTACACAGCCGTCGCATTCTTGTAAATTAACATCCGTCAGGACGAAATAGCGGGTAGGGATACTGCTGGATTTAATGCGACATTGCGATATGGGAAGACATAGCTGGGGGGGAGGGAGTGAAACGATGATCATGGCCACAAGGTTAGCGACAACACATGGAAAGAGGAGAGCGCCCACCACACATAT
This sequence comes from Blastomyces percursus, assembly GCA_018296065.1. Taxonomy (NCBI): domain Eukaryota; kingdom Fungi; phylum Ascomycota; class Eurotiomycetes; order Onygenales; family Ajellomycetaceae; genus Blastomyces; species Blastomyces percursus. The sequence continues at coordinate 28,045 of JAFEJD010004525.1, forward strand.
TACTATAGATAGTTGCAAAATAGGTAAAAATAAAGGCAAGGCATATATATAATCATTAAATGTGCTTGCTTGCTGGTCATACCTCTGCCGCACATGGTGTATTTTACGGAAATCGGCGTGGTTGACTTGGTGGACCTGACTTTGACTAGGCCGTGTGTTGTGTGAAACCTCTCCGGTTCGCAAGTTCGCTCTCTCCCACCTCACCTCAACCTCTCTGCCTCTGCCTCCTCTTTTTCCATCCTCCGTCGTCAACCCCAAACACTCGACAACTCCCGCAGATGGCTTGCGTCTGCTTCATTTGACGGGCTGCTATCTCATCTCACATGCTATGTAAGTATTATTCTTTTCCCTTGTACCCTGCATGCTTCTCTATTTGACTGGTTCTGTCGCTGAGCTGCTGTCTTTGGCTGCCACCAGATTGCCTGTATCCGCCGACGAGGCCCTTCATCCACTGCAAATCTCCATCATCGCCAGCTTTATTTTGGAATCATACTTAGTATACTTCTGCGACCCTGTCCAAGCTATTTTGCTTCAGTATAGGTATCTTCCCCTCTCCGTGTCTTCTGCACCCTTCCCTTCCGCCTTTCTGCCCGAATCCTCAATCCTCAACACTGCCAACACACCTTGCCCTGGCTGGCTGCTCATCCCTACCCATTTCCCCATCCTTAATCCGCAAACACCACAGCGCTTATTCCTTCTTCTCCACTCTATATTTACGATTCTAACTGTTTCCGTTTCATCGTTCTCGCAGGAAATCTCTCATTATCCTTGCCTGTGTTCTTTTTGACTTTTTTCTCCCTCTCCAGTTCTGCTTCACCTTGGGTTGCGCAGGAATACCCCCTGCTCTTCCTTGCAACAATAAAACTTCTCCCATTTGGGTGTGAAAATATCGCATAGATTCGATCAATTCTTCCAACCCGGAAGATTTGGATGGTTGTGATGAGATAGATGGAACTCAGGAGTCTCCTCTCGGACCAGCCGTCGCATCCAAGTTCTGCCAACGGGCCCTTGTCCACCCCACAACCTCGACCCTCTGAGAAAGCTCAACTCTACGTTACAACGATGGCATCTGCACCTCCCCAGAACCAAGTGACGCATAAGGATGGTTATTCCACTCCTCCTGACGCTCCTGCTGCCATTGATGGCTATGGTAGTGGCCCTGTTTCGCAGCAGCCATCCCCTTGCAGTCCATCTCCCAAGCATGTGGCCTTCGAGCTTCTCCTAGACGAAAACTCGAAGGTTAGGGCACGTATCCCCATGCGAGTGCAAATATTCCCTCATGATACTACTGATTCGATCGTCACCACTGTCAAAAATTTCTATGGCATCTATGAAGGTGCAGCAAGCGGTGTGAGCTTCGAGGATGAGAATGGCAATACACTCATCGCGAGATACGAGAATTTGAGAAATAACATGACAGTATATGTGAGAGTCATCCCTTGCCATAGCTATCCCGAGAATTATGCACCAGCGGGCTACTATAGTCCCGTTGATGGATATCAACGTCCCAGCCTCGGGGAGCCATTCCAGCATCAGCCACAACACCCTGCGCAGGCCCTCGACTATGGCCAGCCCCCTTCCCGACCACAGTCAAGAGTTGCGAGGAAGCGAAGCAGCTCTCCCGCTGGTCAAAGTCGCCGCAGTATCTCTGTCCAAAAGGTTCTGTCTCGTTCTGGAATTAAGAGCCGTGGATCCAGCACCCACGGCAGCTTTCAGGACGACACTGTAGGGCCTTACAGCGACAATGATGACGACCATGGATCAATGACGGGATCGAAGAAGGCTAGAAGTGAGCAGTTTGCTAGCTCTGAAATCAGTATGGATAATATACTACAGGATGGTAGAAGGAAACGACCCAAATTTGAGAGCTCGGTAAGATTCAATGAGGCCATCCCCTCAATACGGGAGGACGCTTCTGGAGGAGACGATCAATTAACCTTATCTTCACTTTTGTTCAGGAACTACCTCTATTCGTACCGCCTCAAGTTCCCCTCACTACATCAACATCGTCGATATCTCCTCAACGACGTTCCACCGTGCAAGAAGGACCCTCCCCCTTTGCAAGACCTGCCCAGCGTCCTTACGTAGGACAACAACCTGTTCCATCCCCTCAAGGATATGGGCGTCATGATGCAATGTACGGGTTAAATGGACCTGCGAATAACATGTATGGTGCGTCTGCTCAGCATGGCCATCGACTACGCGATCGCACTAGCGCACAATCTATTGGCGGTTTCGGAAACTCTGCCCGTCGTTCCAACAGCAATGGCATACTGCCCACCCCGGACCCGACAATTGCGAGCTGCATTTCCGACGAAGATGTTGCAATGCAGCTAATTCGACTTGGTGACGTTTCGAATTTCTCTCACGGGCGCACCTCTGCCTCTACCCTTGATGACGCATTTAGTGGCGCTGCTGATGCTCCGTCATCGACTGGTGCCACTACGGATGGCTCAGGGGCCAGCGAGGATGACGATGATCTTCCACCGCGCTCCCGACGAAAGTTGGAATCCAGCCCACTACTTCCTCCAGGAGTTCTCAAAAAGCATCACAAGAACCTAGATGAAATCCTTCCTAGCTGCGACACTAGCGACCCAAGTAGTGATGACTTTGATGGGAGATATCAACATCATGAGAAAGTTCAAGCACCTATCAAGAATGAGCGCGATGACGATACTACCTACAAGGATGCACCCAAGGCAAAGCGCCCGAAGGTCAAAACTTCGAACGCGACGGCTCCCAAAGCCTCAGTCTCTAGGACAGGTGTGTCGTCAAAAACCAGCAAGGCCAACAAAATCCGCCCTGTTGCCACTTCCCGTAAAAACAAGACCCCTACGAACAGCAGCAACAACAACCCGGGGTTTGCAGTTCCATCAGCCCTCCCTCCTATGGCTAGCCCTGCTACGTCACGCAAAATGTCATCTTCAGCAGTGAACTTCCAGCATCAACTCGGTGCGGATGAGGAAGACCTGTCCACAAAGCCTCGCTGCCAGCGTTGCCGCAAAAGCAAGAAGGGTTGCGATCGTCAACGGCCATGCCAGCGGTGCAAAGATGCAGGCATTGGCATTGAAGGTTGTATTAGCGAGGATGAGGGCAATGGCCGCAAGGGCAGATATGGCCGCCACATGGGAGTTCCAGTAAAAAAGAATGATGCGGCCTCCACCAGTGCTGGCATCGTTTCCGCCCTCGGAAACAATGAGCCCTATCATCATGGAGCTGGCGAGCGCTATCATCATATGGCCACACCAGCCCTGGCACCTGCCTCGGCCCCCTCTAGCGTCGCTGATAAAAACAAGAAGAGAAAGCGATAGTGGTCGCGCAAATCACATCCTTCTAACGAACGGTGACTACATATGAGATCTTGCGTGGCGTTCAGCGGAATGGCACTCCCACTGAAGCTGAGAAGCCACAATTCCCTCCCGGTGCTTCCTCTCCAGTGCAATTGTTGATTCGAGTGAATTCTGTCTTTGCTTTCCCATCCAAATTCGCCGTGAGGCATAACTCAACGTCGCCTTACTGGCTTACAAATTCATTTTTGGAAGACAGTGTGTTTGTTTCACGTGTTGCTTTTATTTTTGTCTCCTGACGCCATTGTATTCACTCTTCCCTATTCTCACGTCTCACGACAAACCCTCCGTAGAGAAGCTAAAGGTTAACGGCCTTCGAATTTCTCGCAAATTCCCTCCGTCTTTCCGTCGCTTCGTCACCATCGTTGATATCATCGTATTCGTCACTCGTTTCTACGTGGTTACCTTGCCCGTGCACCTTCGGAAAGCCTCACCTAAGCTTCCTAAACGGATAGCCCGATTCACCTAGATTAAAAGCCCTAACGCTATAACTATCATTTAACTAACCAACTTACATTCCTTCTTTACACTTTCGTCTTCCCAACGAAATTATATCTAGTTTACTTTTCTTATCTTAGCGAGCGACTAGTTTCCTTTGGCTGAATACGGGTTTGGCACTTTGTTTCTTGCGATGTGTTTGTCGTACTTATATTGTCTTTCCAAGCTATATTGTTGTATTTGCTCGAGTTTTAATACGTTCGAGTTTACGTTTTACTTTGTTTCCGATTGCGTTAGTATTTATATTTTTTCCTCTCTCCTTTTTTTACATTCTCTTTCTTTGCTTTAGTGTATGGAAGCCGTATGGTAGAACATTCATGGCAGGACAGGTTAACGGCAGCATGTCCCGCCACTCCATGGACCAATACTGCCCTTGACCTGTGGGATATATTGACTGAGGGTCTAAAGAAGAGCGGCAACGTTGCGGAAATGGTGAAGATGCGCCAATTTGCAACGGACAAATGATTTTTTAAAAGGGAGCACAGATATTTTCATAAAACGAGAAAAAAAATGGCGGAAGCGAGGGAGAAGAAGGAACCCAAATTGTTTCCCTTCAAAAACATCCATCGGAGAATCGTATCATTCTGTTCCTTCTTGCGCGGCTATTCTTCGGCGGTACTTTATGGGCTCATTATATACATACTTTTTATCTCTCATTATCCCATTACTATCGCTTGCCCACCTCCCTGTTTGTTATCATTCCTATACTACCACTCTTGTTTGATATTCAATCAATTGCACCAAGTACATGTTATTTATTGTTTTTCCTGCACTTTCTCTTTATTCTCAACTCTAGCCGTCTATTATCATATCTCCCGCCTGCTATGTATATTTTTGGCCTTTATCCTATTTCTTTTTGAAAAACAGAAAAAAAAGCAAAAAAGAAGCTTCATCCCTTTTACTTTTCTTCGTGTGTCTGCATTACTATTGCTACCTACCTAGCTATCAACCAAATATGAATTATTACTGATTTAAGATATAAATGGCATGTATCTTGTCGCTAGGGCGGGCAGGCCCATTCCGGTTCTGCCTTGCCAAGGCACGGGCGTCTGGGCGGAAAACGCGATTGTCGCATCCGTCCATTTCCGGTAAAGCGCGGATGCTGCGGTGAAATATACACTAGGCCAATAAAAATCTAGCGTCAAACTATAGAATCCTCGTCCAGGAAAGAACCTCGAGATATTTTTTGAGCTCGCTGATGGAAGGACGAACGAAGAGAAGTAACAACGTGCGATAGGGATCATCTACTCATTTCATTCTATTGAGAGATCGCTCTAATGCTTCCCGGAGTCGTCAATTAGCTTAAGAACGCGATGGATATGTTTTCCTAGTGGTCGCGTTGAAAAGCTCGCAAATTTATGCCAACGAGGGGGAAGACTTAACGCTAACAAACCCAGCGCTCTCTCACCCCTTCTTCGATAAGGGCACGGCTAGGCAATACGGCGAAATTTTTGGTTACTCCAAGAAAGTAACTTACCAACGCGAATTGGAAAAGTGACACAAAACCACCCCCAACCAATTAACCATGCCACCAAAATCCGCAGACAACCCTCGGCGCCCTGCCGCCGCCTCCTCCGCCTCGCGCCGCGCCGCCATTCCCGTTGACAGCGCTTCACCAACACCTGTGCCCGCAGCTACAAGCACAGACCCAACCAACACCCCCATAGACCCCAACCTCACCGTACCTCGCTCCCGGACCAACCCCTCCACTTCTACCTCCGCGATAGCCACCGGCGGCTCCCCACCCCGTCCTGGCGTCCAGCGACTCCAATCCCTCAAAAAACGCACACCGGGTAGCTCCTTAATCCCGCTAAACCCAGATGGCACGACGCCCAAACCGACCCTGCGCTACCAGCCGCGCGCGGTAGTGCGGAAGAGTAAAGCGGAACGCGAGGCGTTGGAGCGTATTGAGGCGGAGAGACAGCACGAGAGGTTAAGGGAGGCGGCTGCGTTGAGGAGGGGGGAGGCTGCAGGGAGG
>JAFEJD010004530.1:0-12828 GCA_018296065.1 Blastomyces percursus
GGAGAGTTCAGAGCCAGAATAGGTCCCCCTACCTGTGGGCCTTACTCCCCTGTGGGCGCTATTCCCCCGTGGGCGTTGATCCCTGTGGCGATCTCCATACCGCGATAACTGGCTCTCCCTTCAAAAATAGAACGTGACTGATCACCTGATCACCCGATCACGTGACTAACACTTAAAGGATAATCCATTTTTCTGCAGAACAGGTTGCGTTATTTCACACCTACGAGGAACGTGGGTACGCGCCACGAGGCCATGATTTCAAGGAACGTGGCCGTGGTGCTCCTGGCCCAGAGAAGGGATCTATTTTGGGCCTCTGGGTGTCTTCTGTGCAGCCACCTTAGTAGTAATAGTCACCCATTTTAGTCCACCGTAACAGTCACCCGTTCCCAAGCACTTATTATTACGTTGCCAACCTGTTTCAGATCAGTGACAGGAATGGATATCGAGTCAAACCTGTGAGGGCCACGATTTTGGATCGCAGGGCACGGATGCGCCGCAACAAAACGGCCGATCGCTCGAAATAATCTTTCAACAGAAGTGTCCTTTTGAAACGCTCCTTTTGGCCTACTCTTTTCTGGACCCTCAACTGTAGCTATAAATTGAGGGCTCCTCCCATAGTGACAAGTGAACCGTCAAGTCTCAGATTCTTTATATCTATCGTGATCAAGCAACACACGATGCAACCGTCAAGCTCGAAGGGCATTAAGAAGCCATGGTCTGAGCACAATAGCCTTGTGCAGATGCGTTATTAATTGAAAGGGACACTGCAGCGTATGCTGCATAGTTATTTTGATGACTGTCACTGCAAGGGCATCTACCTTGTCATCCATGAAGACAATCGGTACTTTACAGTTAAATTTAACAAAGATGGTGTTTCTTTTCCACCATCAGATAAAGATATAGTGAGTGTCATTTACGGCCGCGGGAAGACACTGTGCTTACAAAGACAGGAGAAACATTACCCTCCGCCGTCCCAAACGACGTGCGAGAATTACCCGAAACCACAGAAGTCCAGAAAGGGAGGGGAGGGAAAAGAGGAAAGTCACCCAGAGAATAAGCCAACAGCCTGCCTAGGCCAGCATCCTCCCCAAGCCTGTTGAACAGCCTTCCGAAGCCACCACCGGGCCATCCCGCTCACTGACATATGGTTAAAAAACAAACCTTATCATTCTAAGTTACAGCAAATGATTGGTGCACACGCAGGGTTGAGCACCATGCCTGGGCATAAGCTGAGCGTGATTGATTTTCCCCAATGAGGAAAATATGCTCTTTAAGACAGTGTTTGGCTATAAGATGTTCTGTGGTTCTCCGCAAGAGTGGGAGAAACAACTATGTACCTTCTTTAGTTATCCAAAAATAAGCAATCATGGCCAACAACCAGACTCTTTTAAACTACCTAATGGTGGCACCTCCTAGTCTTCCTACTCAAAATACCAACAAGACACCGAATACCACAAACCCAAACTATAGTTGGGGAGATATCAATAGTGTTGGTCAATGGCCCGAATTCACATACACTCATATCATGCACCACTATGGGACCTTGCTTCAGCAAGTACAAATTGCGAGTGAACCAATGCCAAACTCCACTCCACAGCCTATAAACACTGAGCCGATGTTCGCTCTCCATTTCAATACGTACATTCAGAGTCGATTGCGTCGTGCGCTACGAGTCGGCTTCCAGCGCCTTGCACCTCAGCTTGCAAATCTGCATCTTACTCCTATCACGGTTGATATAGGTGATGCAGCAACTATCATCGACAACTACCGACCAGACATTGCATTTTTCCGAGCTGGTAGCGCACTGAATTCCTCTCCAAACCGTTGTCCTGGTGATCTGAAAGTATCATGGAAGTGGGGATCCGGGTACAGGACCTCATTGGTGCCAGGAGACCGCAGGGAGTTTTTGCAAGTCCTGTCTCAGGTAAATTATTACATGGGACAGCATCGTACGCGGTACGGTTTTGTTTTATCAGATACTGAGTTGGTACCGATTAAAAGGCTTGATGAAAATGGCAACCTACTGGTTGCACAGGCTATACCATGGGAAGCAAAGGGGCCTGGGCGTTTGACTATTCTGCTGGGACTTTGGTATCTTGGGATGTTAGGCGTGGCGGATAATGACTGGCGGCTTCCATAATGTGGTCTCTGTGTGTGCGTGTGTACCAAGGAGTCGTTCTTAGTAGTATTTCGTGTTTGGTGGCAGGCCTTTTTTCTGATCTTCTTCCTGTAAAGCTTGTTAGTCTCTGTGAAATCAGGAAAGAAAAGCAATATGTCCTTGCGGAGACGAACAAGTAGCTGTCCAAAGCTTTCAACAACTTCAGTTTCAAACTCAATCCGGCGGCGTCCCTTCTCTCCAATGCATGTGTCATTGGGATAAACAATCGCAACATCAAAATCAACCCAGACAACTCTTTCGAGATCGCCAGGAACAATGAGAATGTTCTTCGGGTAAGGATCATTATGCTCGACTAAAGCCAAATGAACTTGCTGAATGCCAATGACAGCTTTCCGCATACGTTCTTTTGTATAAGTAACGCAGTTCATTACCAAGGGCTTTGGCAGGTACTCAATCAGAATGGCAGATGGAAGACCTGCGTCATGTCTAAAGGCGTCTGGGTGTGGAGTACAGTTGGCTGGGTCGATAGCTAGCATAAAACCATAGAAATTGGGCACAGCGCCAGAATCACATATTTTGGACCATTCAAGACTGCAATAGGCTCTGATCTCACAGCGAGAGCGGTCCAAATCTCGAATACGATCGCGGGCGTACCCGGGATCCCCGTTATTGTGAAACTGCATTGCATCACGATCAGGAAAAATGACACAGGTTAGGGAATGGCTGAATGAAGGTACATACCATTTTCAAGACCCGTGGCTTGCCACAGTAGTTGACACGAAATATGGAGGATGCTTCTGAGACATTCAGGGTTTCCTCAAACTCCATCTTCGCGAAATTGATGTTAAGCTTGAAGTTGTCATCGAATCCTGCCTCATTACGGTAGATGGTGTCCTCCTTCCCGATTGACCCGAAGAAATTGTCTGACATGGATGAAAGAAAAGAGATTGGCGATAGTGCAGCACCGTCTTTGAGAGGTACCTGATAGCTGCTCGTATGGGCAAAGATGCGAGACTTGGTGTCGTTGATATTGGGTCATTGCTGTTGGAGTAGATGGTTAGGGAGTTGAATTCAATGGCTAGCTTAGACTTGTATGGTTGGTCACGTGATTTTGGGTAACCTGTTGCAGCCTAACGGCTCCACCCGGCCTATAGTAGGACCGAGAATTACACCGATTTGCTAGAACTACCGAACTGGTAAACTGACAGCCTCCACAGCCACCTAATTTGGGGATAGCCGGGTTGGGCCAATATTTATCCTTGGAAACCGGGTTAATATTTTCCCCATGGTTTCGATGGTGTTGTCCTCGACTGCTTCAAGACACATCTTTTGCATACCACTGCTGCCCTATTATTTCTACGGATAGTATATCCTAGCTAGCAAATACATTCATTTTGTGTGCACATCCGTGATCGCGCAAATGAGTGAGCCCAACAAACTAAAATGAAATCAAACTAAAAACTGATATAGAGTGAGCACATCAGAAACAAGATGGAAACTGGTTCAGTGCATATACGAAAAAACGCAGAAGATTAATTAGGAAAATAAGCTGAAAAGCAGACGCAATAGGAAATTTCAAATAGCACTTGAAAACTATCGCACGATCCTCGACCAAAAATCTTGGGGTCGGAGGCTTTAGGAAATGGGAATTAGATAACCAGCTATACCTCCTAATACCAAAAGCATGGTCTGCCCTTCTTTGCTTGATTAACCAATTGCCTGGTTAATGCTACAATAATTCTGCCTAAGCGCTCCATATGGCCTTCCGCAGTAGGAGTGAATGGACCAATTTGATGCATTTGGAGAAAAGAATCAGCACCCTTAGCTAATGGCTTTTCTTGAAGGTACGCGACATAGTTCTCGTCGTATGTAGCGATGATAAGGTAGATTTCGTGGCGATCTTGGGTAATCATGCATCGTCTAGTGCGTGTGTTAGCATTTTGTCTACAATGACCAGAGAACGGATGTCCTTACCGAAAATTTTGAACCGAATCATTTCCCGCATAGGGCTCATCATATATCCAAGCGGCCATTTGTGCACTTTCCTGCATCCATGGTTTGGATTCTTTCCGCGCCTGAGCTTTAACCTCCAGAATGGAAAGTGATCGTGGGGTATCTTCAGTGATGAGCGAGAAGTGGCCATCCGTTCGTGCCTCATAGAGACTTTTCTTCTCAGGGAACTCCTGTTGCCCAAAATGAAAAGCTTTGCGCTCAATTGACCATCTGGCTTCCTCAAGTCCAGACATTCGTAGACATAATCCTCGCAGAAATAAAATGAGAGCTGTGTTAACGATCTGTTCATCTTTCACCAAAGGCAACAGTTTGGCCTCTTCCGTTGTTACAGGTGAAACAGACTCAACGATGCTTTTACCCCCATCAGATTTGGGAGTTTTGAAAGGGGTCTCGTCTCCAATATTTAGGCTCACCATCCCGTCGCCCAAAACATCGGAAGCTGAGGTATATGCCTTCGGAGCACGGGTAGGCGTGGAAGGAGGAAAAATAGGGTTCGGTTCCATATGTCTACTTCGCGCTCGAGTTATAGCGCCAAAAAATATCTTCTTCGTCTCTTGCGGACCAGGTTGCAGGTTGGATATTTCGCGCTGGAAGTCATACAGCATGTCAAACGTTCCAAGATCGGCACTCCCATTCAATCCCTTGGTAACTTCTTTAATGTAGGACATCCAGTGTTTGTTCCACTTTGGATCCTTAGCATCTTCAGCACGGTATTTGATATTATATTCCTTCTCTAAATCAATTTCGCTGGCCTGATTTGTCGTCCACAGAACACGAAGGGCCAGAAATTGCTCCTCTTTGATTTTCGATGCTGACTCCAATTTCCTAATTTGGTGAATGGGAATTGATTCCACACCGCGCATTCGTGCGAGCTGATGCCATTCTTTTCGAGTGGCAGGCAGATCTGGGATTGTAATTGCCATTATGGAAGAAGTTTTCAGGAGACTCTAGTTTAGAGCTTATATAGGAGATAGAGGGAAAATGAAAATAAGTAAAAGCTGGAAGAATTGCTGGAACTTAAGCACAAAGTAAGCTTTCATACACATAAGACAACCGAGTTGCAATGCCAGTATTCAAGGACACTCTAGCTGGGTCTTTGACTTACTTAAATATGACAAGTCAAATGGGCGCTGGAGATAACAACTTCCTGGGGAAGACGTTGGGGAGGTAAACACCAGAACCTTAAAAGAGGTATGGTAAGCGCCAGCATGAAACGATTCATTCATTGGCATCTTCATACTGGGTGCTAGAACCAATTAAAGAGGCATCCTAAGCGCCAGCTTGGAAAGATCCGTTCGCTGCATCTTCTGCAGTCATTGGAAGAGTTATTTTAAGTGTCAAGATTAGAGCACAAGATGTTCCGTACCCTGGCATTTTCTCAGGAATGTTGCGCCGGCGTTTGACGGCACATTCAACATGCCATGATTTAATGCTCATTGTTCGTTAAGCACCAGCACGAGACAATTCAATCATTAGCATCTAATGCTTGAGAAGAGGCATCACTGGCATGAGACAAACGGTACATTCGCTGCCATAATTTGACGATCAAATAATGTTCTTGAGAACCAACTAAAGAGATATGTTAAGCGCCGGTATGAGACGATTTAAAAACTGATATGCTAGTGAATCAATCATAAGAGGAGATATGTTAAACGCCGGCATGGGGTTGGTCCATTCACTGGCGATTATGATTAAACTGTGTTAGACCAATCACCAGAAAAGGTCTGTTAACCGCCAGTAAATCCACTGGCCAGAAATTTTCGTAGGTATGTGATTGAGGCAGAAGAATCCGCCATGGATGTTAATGTTCTAAAGATAGCACATTGAAGAGGAGTCCTTGATGCCAAGCCGCCTTTGTTGCCCAGACAACTCAGAGCAGGATTACGAGGATATAAAGAAAGACACACTCTGTAACTTCCTCCTTAACTTGAATACTTCCTCCACATCCAATACCTACACAAGTTCTTTTCTGTCGTTGTCGTTGTTCCAATTCACATACCTCCCTACCCGCAGTACTGTCCCATTTCAGAAGATGCAGAAGCCGTCGGAAGAACCTCTCCTTAATGGGAAATTAGAATTCGAACGCGCCTGTAAAGTTACCGACATCCTAGTCAAACAGAAGAAGATACCCAAGGAGAGCGGAGATGCCTTCCTGAAAGCGATAGAGCTATGTGATAAGATTACATGGACTTATCACCTAGTCTCTGGTTCCGGAAGTTGCTATTTTCAAACAAAAGACTCTCTCATTAAGGAGAACTTCGAAGTCATTGAGAATACTGAGCCCATCTTCTTCAAGAAAATGTCTCTTACCGACTTTGATTCGTACAAGTTTGAGTATCCTATATCTTGTCGCCTTGAAAGCGAGAGAAGTTCTTGGGACCACTGTGAAATTGTCGAGGGTGACATTTGCAACCTCACCCATACCGCATTGTTATTTGAATATGGCGGATGGCATGATGAAAGGTAGGTTTATAACCAGCACTGTCCCACACTCAGAATACAGACTGATTCAGCTATTCAGGCGTACGCACGATGTTGGGATGCCCCATGAGTTTCAAGGCTCATCAGGTGATAGATATGAGTGGCGGGCACCGATAATTCGGGGTCAGGACAATGTACCTCATACGATTGTCACCTCATATCATGTCACTGACTCGCTTGAACCGATTCTACGAGGTGAGCTGTTGGCCATCCTTCGCGTGACGTGGTGGAAAACCAAGGTCGTTATAGAAGAAGGTCACAAGGTCACTCCGGTATGCACAATATTTCAGATCTATAAATGGAATAGCAAGCAGAACAATGCTAATATGATTTTAATCAGATCCTTCTAATCTCTATTCGCCCCAGTTATTTCCAACTCATTGAAGCTTTCTACAACGGGTCCAAATTTGTTTTGCGATATGGCCACCCGGTTCCTATGAAACTCACTGATTCCATGGAACATCGGCAGGAGGTGTATAACTGGGCCTTCAGATGGATTCTCTCCAGTCCAGATGGAGATACCCGAAAGCTTGGACACCTGCATACCCCGGACCCGTCGACTAGTCTTCCAAAGAACCGTCGTACCATTATCACCCCCTCTCCCAAACGGCGCTGAGCCACTCCTAGGAAAGACCGTTTCCAGTTGAGAAGGGCGGTCGGGGTGCGATTCAAGAGATAGACGGCGGCGTGGGCGAAGCCCAGGCCACAGTCAACTGAGCCAGAATGGATGGGCATGGATCGGTGATGAGCTGATTGAATATCAGAGCACCGGGACTCCAACACAGGGAAGTCTTCTTTAAATGCAACTACAAATTAAGTATTGGTTAGGAAAGAATTTATCTTTTCTTCCATCCCCCTAACGCCAGTTATTGTTCCAAAATGCCAGTATGTTGGGTGTTAGGTGTTGTAGCCAGTGAATATATGGGTCCATAAATGTGACAATAAATCTGAATCTCAAAGGTGAACACAGAAAGAAGTCAGTGTTGCCTAGCAGCTGTTTGACATATCTAAATCTCTGTCCCCTGATCTCACAAGAATGTCAACCATCTGCACCACAATCTCAGTGAGTACTACCCCAGCCCAACCCTTTGCTTTTTTGTGTTTTTGGCTTTGCCACGCGACTATCTGGGTTCAAAATTTGGGGATTACACTTTCTTTTTTAGAAAATCGCGTGTATTTTGGCGAGTTTGGCGAAGTCCCAGCCCTTCCCTCCCAATGGATGCACTGGCCGCTGACCTCCCCAGCCAACCGGGACCCGGGCGTAGGGGTTTCCACATTCATGGGCAAATTCTCGTGGCCTGTAAAGCCCTATGTCCAACTCCTCCTTGTATTGGTCCAGAGCAACCTTCGCAACGTCATCCTCTGACCGCCAAATGGGCGCCCACAGGAGAAACTCGATGAGAATTTAACGCAAATCCAAGAAATTGGAACATAGGAGCATGGATTATTTACATCTATAATTAGCTAGCTAGCTTCTTCCTGTTACAACATACGAAAAGCGTACAGCCATTCCTGTAAATCTGACTCAATCACTTTTTGAACTTCGCGGCTTTGTGCAGCTATCTCAGCAAAAGCGGGATGCTCAAAAGCCTTTTGTTTGATATTTCCCTTTTCTTTGATTAGCTAGCTATTCACCACGTAATTGGCCTGCACATACCTTCACAGTGTGAAGCACAGATTTAAAATCCGTGGGAGTCTCGAAATTCCAGCCCTGACGAAACCTGTTCCTGGTCCAAATATCCTTGAGCCCATCAGCATTCTCTGGAAGGAGAGACATGAATGAGCAGAGTTGGCGGAGTCCGGTTTCATCCGTTCCAAAATTCCACGCGAGGATAGAAAGTGCCGTTATTTCATCGCCCAAGAGCGTTTCGTACCAACGATTTAGATCCTCCTCCGGTATCAAACCGCTGCCGGGAGCCCAACAACGTACAATAGCCTTCAATGCGGCAATGGTTGCATCGCGGGTAAAAAATAAAGAAGCCTCAAAAATGCTCTTGGTGTCTACTGCCGTCTTGGCCATATTGACGATGCTGAGGACATCATCGGCGTGGCTATCTTCACTAGCTGATTCCCCCTGGGTGGGTGCTGCTTGCATGGGATTCAATAGGCCCATCAGCGGAGCCTTTGTCATCTGACTATGAAGATTATCTCCGCTTTTCCGCTTGCGCGGGTTCGCCGAGGGAGGTTGCAGAGAGAATTCATCTAATAGAAAGGTTAGCAGAGCTCCAAGCTAAGCAAGCTCTGAATAAACAAACCTGACATTGAAACGGCGCGTAAGATCCCTTTGGCTTGGTCAAGAGTGAAAATAGCAAGGACGAAAGACTGGGATATTGAGAAGGCCCATAAGATCCCTCTGGCTTGGTCAAGAGTGAAAATAGCAAGGAGGAAAGGCTGGGACAATCGCACTCTTATACCATCCATTCAACATACAGTGATTCAACAGCTGCTCTAAAATTTGGATATCCCTGCGGCGCGATTTTCTGACTTTCCTCCATACAGAATGCTAGCAAAAGAGCCGGAGGGGATTAAATTATGGCCAAATACTAATGAGTGCATCTGCGTTTGGCCTTAATGCCGAAATGGCTGGTTTGTATGTGACATTGGAGACCAACAACAAAATAGATACAGCCACAAGAAAAAAGCAATACCCCTGATCATCTTCAAACTTCGCTTGTGGTAGAGGGCGACATGCAACTGGTTGCGAAGTTAGATATTCGTTTCGGTAGGGAAGTAGGGAACCGCATGATGTCAAACACCATAGTGAGAGTGGAGAGTTGGATTTTTAGATCGGGAGTCATCACGATTTGGTACTTACAGAACTATTCACATGTGCCACTTGTTGAGGGGCAGAGTGGGGTGATCTCATCACGTGCGCGATTTTAATCCTCAGCAAGGACATTATTTGACCCCTCCAGTTTTCTGAAGAAGTTGGCACTATTTATCAAAACTCTAGTTATTCTATTAAACTATCGAGTGTCCTATCGTGAAAATATATTTATCTCTCAATCCTGTTTTCCTGCGGCTGGCTGGGCACACGTACATCGCGGGAATGGCTGCGGCAAACCGGAGCATGGGTTTCAATCAACCAGAATCAATGAGTGATGACGCTAAAAAGGAGTTGGAAGATTTGGCGAAATGGTTTAAAACAGCAAACCTGCAGGCGGTCATGCCAAATCTGTCACATTGTGCTGATCCAGACTGCTTAACGAAGATGGAGCCTTTACTGAAGGAGCTGGGGCTTTATGAAAAGGTATTGGAAATTCCTATTTCAGTTATTGTGTCTACTAACAGACATCTCTGTAGGGTAATGGACCTATATTGTGCAGGCTCTCAGGAAAAGAAACTATCGCGAAAGATCCAGGTTTCGATAATATTTTCATCCCGTTATCGGATGAGTTGTCTATATGCAGTCATTCTCTCCAGCCGGGACAATACATACGATCGACAAGCTCTCAGTCTTTAGACACATTCGCCGATTTCGTCCTAGTGGTTGTGCCAGCAACAAAATCGCAATGATGGATCGCTAGATTAGCCGGCAAAGTGGAATAGTGATGGAGTTGTTGCGGTATTAACTATGGAAACGAATGTTGCATGTTGGGGGTAATATACAACGAGAGAAGGAAATAAAGTATCGGCTGGATGGATCATACATGCGCGTCTAGTTGGCGAAGCAGGTGGAGCGAATGCCTAATGCGGGGCTTTGCACAGAGTTTTTGGGGGTGGGATACAAGCGGGCGTTAGTGATATATACACAAAATATGAAAATATATGAAAATCCTCTCAAACAACTCTGTCAAGTCCTAACTAAGTCCTCCCTTAGTTGAGGTGGTTGCATAGGTGTGGTTATTGAGCTTGTATCTATGAAATGTGCAAACGCAGCAGGATGGAAGAACTGCTCGGAAGTCGACTCAAAATGGGCTGTCAGAGCTGCCGGGTCCGCTGCCGGGTCCGCTGCCGGTTGAGATGACTGGATCGCCGGATCTGTCCCTATGAAACCAAAATGAGCTGCCAGAGCTGCCGGGTCCGCGGCCGGTTGAGATGACTGGATCGCTGGATCTGTCCCTATGAAACTCGCAAACGCAACAGGATGGAAGAACTGCTCTGAAGTCGACTCAAAATGGGCTGCCGGTTGAGATGACTGGCCTATGAAACTCGCAAACGCAGCAGGATGGAAGAACAGTTCAGAAGTCAGCTCAGATGAAGCTGCTGTCGGATCTGCTGCTGGTTGAGGTGCCTGCTGCATATGGGTACGTGGATGGGCTTGGTACACGTTGTTATAGCTATCTATATTCATCCTATTGAAATCGGGCGCGGCCTGAGGTTGGTCCGAGCCGCGCAGCACAGGCTGGCATGTGCCGAGCCTGGCCATCTCTGAAGCGGCACTGGCTGTATCACCGCTTGATGCCCCGGGCTGGTGGAACTGGGTCATATTCAAGGGCTGTGAGAAGCATTCAATGCCATTTGCCTGCAAGTTTTCATTATCTTCAGCGATTTGCTGCTTTTCAAGGTTCCCATGACGGTCCGCAAAGCCAATCCCTGGTGTCCTTGGAAGGTTTGAGGTCGTTGCCGCTTCTTCAGGGGCGGCGGGTTCGGCCAACTTCTGGGTAGGATCCGCTGCGCTTGTGGGACTTCGTCTGGATTTTTCAAAGGATTGCTGACTGTTGCTGCCAACAGGTATGGGCGGGCTCCGTGTGTTTTGGTTTTTTTGAGGTGGTGGTGGTAGATATCTCCTCTGCTCTATGAAGAAGTGTTAACACTACATTTTCTCCCAGAAGCAGCCATTCATGGTAGGAAACTTACTCGACCGATTCTCATATTCGCCTGCTTTCCGCTTTTTCTCATTACTGATGTACGCTCTTGGGGGGCGAAACCTTTCCTCCAGTTCTTTAGAGATGTCTTCCCCAAGGCGGTCCAGTTTCCACGTCTTCACAACTTTGTCAAGCCCCAGGGCACGAAGTCTCCTGGACTCCTCAGGTATATGCTTGCGGAAGCCCCGATTAGTGTATCTGGAAAGGGTCAGAACTGTGAATAGACGGATCAAGAAAACTTACTCAGTCTCTGAAATCTCCAACGGTAGGGCAACAAGGCAGCCTGAGAGCCCAAATTCAGTGACCCACGCATCATACCCGCGACCCAGCTCAACATAAAGTCGAAGACTTTTGCCTATCTCTTCAACACTACCGGACGATGGATACTGTGCTTTTATCTCTTGTGCCAGTACTTCCCTTGCTCCCCTGCGCCACCCTTTTTGCGAGTAGTATCCATATTTAACAGCCAACACATAGAAATTGCGTAGATCGAATCGACGATGTATCTTCAAAATATCCTTTTTTGCCTCACACCGGCGAAGTTTGCAGTATGCTGCCACCAGGCCGCCGTCAATAGGAAGTGCTTGAGAGAGTGCCGCAAAAAAGGGCCTAGGTCCCTTTTCTTTCTTGCAACTCTCCAGGGTAGCCTGTAATGAATATGGGATTTCGACTGCAGATACCTGGGGAAGTCTGCGACGTGAATTCCACACAGAACCACAATTTGCCTTCTCGCATACATCTGCTTCCCCCCCCGATGGGTTCACTTCCTCTTCCGAAGAGTCTGCCTCCTCTGATACGTCTGACTCTGACACATCTGACTCCTCTGACAGGTCTGCCTCCTCTTCTGGTGAATCTGCTTTGTCAGAAGAAGCGTCTTGGTTGCTGTCTCCTTTATTATTTTTCGATGGACGTTGCCTCGATCCACGTAACGTTCGAGTAAGTCGACTGAGAGCCAGTCTTTCCGGGTCTGGTAGTACATTGCGGCATTCTTCAAGCGATATAAACTTCTCATTTTCTTTCCAAAAGTGCGCCAAGGTGACGAGAAGACGATAAAGCTCTATAGTCGCCGGATTGGAAGCCATGGTCATCAAGAATGAAATAAAGAGAAGGCCAGCCGTACTCCAAAGGACTTTTCCTTGCAATGCCCACTGGCTGAGCTTGTCACGAAGACTGGTTTATAACAACTTCATGATCAGCCTAGCAAGGAGGAACACCACACCAATTGGTAGCTTGCAAAAGCCGCCCAGCCACCGTCCTTCTTCCTGGCCTTCCGAAATTACCCCGCACCGATTTGGGCCGCGCTAAGAGCACACTAGCTGGCCAATATGTAGAGCTTGGCCATGTCAGAACCTCTCGTACTTTCCACGCTAATCATGCAGCTTGTGGCTTATGGATTGATCTCCGCGA
>JAFEJD010004531.1:0-25603 GCA_018296065.1 Blastomyces percursus
GGGTGGGGTGGAGGTCTTGAAGGGTCGGCATGTTGGATAGATAGTAAGTATTCCACTTCCCTTTGTGTTGGTTTCTTCGGTTTCGTTTTTATTGGTCTCTGGTATGAAGCTTGTGTTTTATAGGGGTGCTGATGCGTGGAAACTGGAATCTGGTGAGAGCGGGCGCGTGCCCCGTTTATATAAATATACACTTCGGCGCCCCTCATGGAGTCACGGAACGTGTTTAAGTGTGGGGCACATCACAGAGGAAGGAGAGCAGAGGGGTGCAACGGTCGGATGCTTCTGCCGTTCGGTCAGCGATTGATAAAAGCATTAATTCATAAGGAATACGGATACCCCGGGGGTCTCTGACTCAACCCTTCACGTTTCACGATGGATCCGGGAACTCAACGACCGGGGCGGCCTGCAGCTGAGGCGGTGGCTCTGCTGGATGGATCCGGGATCTAGACTAGATTCTTAACTGGGGAACAAATGGATCTTTGCCAATTGACCAATGTTAGATAGAAGTGTTCGTATCCAAGCAGCTTTAAGAGTTATGAAAGGGTATTTTATTTCCGTCCTGAGAAATGCTTTGTTATATAGAGAGACGTTCTACAGTATCTACACTGCTTACGCCCTGGGCAGGGGATCCGAATTTCCTACTTTGTAAAGGGGAAAAATATCGAAGTGCGGGCTGAGGGAAAATCAAATGACGTAAGCTTTAGCTAGGAACGGATAATATATTAATCCGAAGGCCAAGAAGATCTGTGGAGATTTCTGTTGGAGGGCTTGGCTTGGCTTGGATGGTTCGTCCTCTTCTTCTACCGATATGTGAAGAGGTAATTGAGCTCTTTTGCCCCAGTAGCCTAGAATTTCTTCCAAGGTTACCTCCAGGGCTATTAGTCACCGCCACGTGATCTGCATTTTCGCCGCATCCAGAGCCGCAGAGAAAGAAACTTCAACTCGATATATATCGAAGCACTTTTTATACAATAAATAGCTATACTCCGGCCGTTGTTATTCCACTTTTGATATACCGTGCTGCAGTGACGTTTGCTTCCATCCTTAGATACGACCTACGGACTTCATTTCCACTTTTCATCCATTTCACTCTTCTCGTTTGAAATCCACCTCTTATTTTTCCTTTCTCTTTCTTTGTACGTTTTTGGATACCCGCATTTCTGTTTTCTATGAAGCAGGAGGAGATTTCTTCTTGTATTCCACATTCACTTTTCACTACACTCATAAAGGAAGAGGGGACGCGGAAGCTCCTTGGACTGTTCTTGACAGACACTCTCAAGCACAGTGGTTTTTACCTATACATTTGTTCCCACTTGTACCAGGAAGTGCGTCACCTGGGAATATTTCTTGCTGCAGCTACTGTGATTCAAGATGAATGCCCCTGAAAGGTGAGATATTTCCGTACTTTTTCCTTTCATAGATCTAGCCCATGTCATGTTCAGCATGGTTTTCTGCTTGTGGTTGGGAGAAACATGAGAAAGCAGCACAAGAAGCAGAAGAAATGGAAGAGCAAGCACACACAAGCGTGCAGTCAAAGAAGTATGAATGGGACGTTCCATCTTTTTTGTGACCTTCTGCTCGGCGCTGCTGGGGGTTCCAGCATAGTTGCCCAGCCAGCATAAAGAGCTTGTTTGTGTCTTGTGTCTTGTCATCTCTCCTTCCTCTCCATGCCTGCGTTATTCCCCCTTCTCATCTCCTGCGCATCCATTAGACTCTCTTTTATTGTTGCTGTTCATTGCCCTATTCTATCCGCAGCCCGGAATCCCACTCATATCCCCGCATTTCATTCCTCCTTCACCTCTTTCAACGGATTTATTGCCCTACGCGTTGATGATGGACAATCAACACTACAAGCCGCTTGATCCTGAGCAGGAGCGCTCCATGACCTTCTTCGACTCCTCGGCGGCCAGTTACCGTCATAATCCTTGCAAGACTAAAGTCCGTCCGCATCTGGACATGGTGCCTAGGTTCGGGATGGCTCGCTCTGCTCTCCTGTGTCAATTTTTCACGTCTTGCACTTGGATTCTTCTCCTTTTTCTACGTTTTTGGTTGACTAGATGCACTTCTATGCGTCTCATATCCTATCTATGCTATTCTCAAGCATTGCGTTATTGTAGCTAACACTCTACTTTGCGCATAGATTTGAATCCTTCGTTCTCCTCCCGGGTGAGAAGAAGGTCGAGGTTGAAGTGGATACCCGTGAGTTCCTCCCCCCCTACCCTCCTCTTCCTCACCACTCCATTGCGCCATTGTTATATTCGTTCCACAAGAATAGCCATGATTAATCGATGTGCGTCAACTATTTGCGCGTTAGGTATCTCGTCCACCGCCATTTTCACCTTCCATAAGGAAGACCACACTCTTGGCAACATGATCCGCTCGCGTCTCATTAATAGCTCCCACGTTCTTTTCTCGGGCTAC
This sequence comes from Blastomyces percursus, assembly GCA_018296065.1. Lineage (NCBI taxonomy): Eukaryota > Fungi > Ascomycota > Eurotiomycetes > Onygenales > Ajellomycetaceae > Blastomyces > Blastomyces percursus. The sequence continues at coordinate 2,422 of JAFEJD010004531.1, forward strand.
AAGGTATGTTTTTCATTCGTGCATATATATGCCCACTCCCCTCTCGCCAGGTCTCCCGTTTCCTTTGAAAAATCATTTTTATGAAATTAATGTATATTAACGTCGCCGCAGGTCCCTCATCCCCTAGTCCCCAAATTCATCTTGCGCGTACAAACCGATGGTCAAATCACGCCCAAGGAAGCCGTCATCACAGCCTGCCACGAACTTGTCAAGGACCTAGGCTCTCTGAGTCGCGAGTTTACGAAGGAGTATGAATTGCGGAAGATGGTTGGGGCAGGTGCGCAGCAGCAGAACCTGCAAAATGGTGGTTAGGTAGAGGTGGGTTGGGTATTTGGGATTTTGATTCTTATGGTAGTGTTACAGACAGCCTGGGAGCATGTTAGTTGCATTTCGAATCTTTCTCGCGTCTTTTTTCTTTTATTTTTCTTCCGCTGGATGACTTTATGTGTTTTTTTTTTTTTTTTTGGGAGGGGGGAGATTTCAGTTCTAAATGAGACTCGGCGTTGGGACTGGCTGGGAGAATTTGATGATCTTCCTCGGAATTGTATTTTTTCTTGATTGTTGTCATTTAGTTTTAATTCATTTGGAGAGGATGATCCCTTACCCACGTTTTGTTTGAAGGCTACAAAAGCCTTAGCTTCCTTAGAGTAAATTTTCATTTATTCTGTACAAATAGATTCCAGTACATCCAAGGTGATCTGCTCTCTTCCTGAACGGTTCCCGAACGGATTGACATAAGAGCCCGCCGCACGTAGCCTAACCATATCTAGCCTAGTCCCTCCGCCGCGTCGCAAAGCCTCAACCCAACGTCAACCTCGACTCCTTCGACTAAATCTCCAACAACGCCCCCTCTGAGCTGAGGCTTGCCTTGCCTCCCCAACCAAGCGGCTGCTTGTCTTCTATTTCCTTTTGTATTCTTTTTCATTTTGCTTGCATCAATCATTATTTCCAGCCATGTATTCCAATACCTTTTACGGCGGCAACAGCAGCCGCCCTGGCCAGCCTCCGTTTGGCCAGCAGCCATCGCTACCTCCTCCGCAGCAGCAACAACCGCAACAGCAGCCTTTCCCCGGCTTCTCTCAACCTCAGCAGCAGAATATTCAACCCGGCGCATTTATGTCCCAACCTACCGGTTTTGCAGGCGGCAACCAGATGCAGCAAATGCAGATGCCAATGCAGCAACCGCAGCCTACTGGCTTCTTCTCTCAGCCTTCGTTCACTGGCTTCCCTCCTCAAAATCAACAACCTCCTAGTACGGCGACGACGACAACGACGACTCAACAGCCGCAGTTGTCGGTACCCGCGCCTTCATCCATGGCCCCGCACCAAACGGGCATGACCTCGACGCAGATTGCACAGTCCTTTGCGCAGTCAGCGACTCCGACCGCTCCCGCGCAACCACACACGTCCGCAAGCTCCAAGATTCCGACTATGCGCCTGTCATTTATCACTGCGCAGGACCAGGCGAAGTTTGAGCAGCTTTTCAAATCTGCTGTAGGGAATAATCAGGCGTTGGATGGTGGGTCCCTTATAGGATATAGTTGCTATGGCTTTCTCTAGAATGGATGTGCATGCTGACTGAGTGTTACAGGAGAGATGGCGAGGGATCTGCTTATGCGCTCCAAGCTGCCTGGAAGCGATCTGTCGAAAATTTGGTATGACCATAACTTGTGTTATGAGAAATGAGAGGTGGAGACCATATTTTGCTAATTTGTCAATGAAGGGTGCTCTGCGATACCACGAAATCAGGCCGCCTTCTCTTCCCCGAGTTTGCTCTGGCGATGTACCTTTGCAACCTAAAGCTAACAGGCAAGGAACTTCCATCCTCCCTTCCCGAGCGCATTTCGAACGAAGTCTCTAGTATGGTCGATATCATATCCTTTGCTGTTCCGGATGATCGACCGGCTCCTCCTCAAACGAACGTACCGAAGTTTGAGGCCCCTCTGATGCAAAACGCATCCGCGCCGCCTGCACCACAACAACCCCAGCCACAACAAGCTTCCAATACCCAACTCCTCTCCCAGCTGACCTCGCAGCCAACCGGATTCTATAACCAGGCCTCCGGCCTTCAACCTCCTACGATTGTGCAATCCCAGCAGACTGGATTTCCAGGGCAGAATACTGGTCTCCGCCCACAGCAAACTGTGTTTACGAGTAACCCTCAACCAACCGGCTATACCGGACCACGCCCGCCGATGCCCCCTATGCCTACAGGCTTTGGTTCGAACCTTTCACCATCACAGACCGGACTTGTTCCCCTGAATGCGCAGCCAACTGGAGTCCCTGGCCAATGGGGTTTTGTCAATGCACCCGCAACTGGATTACCCAACATCAAAGCATTACAGCAGCGGTTGATGCCTCAACCTGGGCGAGAAGGTGGATTCACAACTCAAGGCCTGGTTGGGAACGCGACGATCCCGTGGGCTGTAACCAAGGATGAGAAGAAGATCTACGATCAGCTGTTTAAAGCATGGGATGGTTTCAATAAAGGGTTTATTGGAGGCGATGTCGCGATCGAAATCATGGGTCAGAGCGGCCTGGAACGTCAGGATCTTGAGCGTATCTGGACATTGTCTGACCCGAACAATCGAGGAAGACTGAACATGGATGAATTTGCAGTTGCAATGCATTTAATATACCGAAAACTCAACGGATATCCGGTACCAAATAGACTCCCGCCCGAACTCATTCCCCCGTCAACGAGGAACTTCAACGACTCGATTGGAACTGTGAAGTCGCTTCTATCCCAGGATGCGCAGTCTCGCAAGTCTTCCGGCGCATTTCTACAACCTCAACAGACTGGAGTTAGTTATTTGAAAAACCATTCTTTCCGAGGCGGATCAACCACGCCTGGCGTTGGGAGGAAAGACGCAACTGTATTCAAAAACAATGATGACGCAATAGGATATAGGTCAAGCGCCCGCCGCCGTGTTGGTGGCGGAGGAACTCCTTCCCCCACCCCATCCCCCACACCAGAACGTTCTGATGACGACGCCTCAGTCGAGCAATTGAAGAAGAAAATCCGGGAAGCTAAGATCATGCTGGATGCTACTGACTTCCAGGACCAGAACCGTGCGGAGGAAGAGGAGACGCTTAACCGCAGAGATCGCCGGGAGGCCGAATCGCTGATGGAGAGAGTCCGACGCGTTCAGGATGAGATCGATACGGATCCCAAGGCTGCGTTCCGCAATGCAGACTCCGGAGCTGAACGTCGTGCCCTGCGAAGACAGCTGCAGTCATACCAGGACCAGCTTCCCGAATTAGCTTCAAATGTTCGGAAAGTTGAGCGGAGCGTTGCTGATGCTAAGCTTGAATTGTTCCGTCTCAAGGATGCGAAGGCTCATCCTAGTGCTGCCGCCGCTATTGTTGGGACTGGCCCTGGTGGCGCAGTCACCGAATCCGACCGGATCAAAGCGCGAGCTCGTGCGAGAATGCAAGCCAGGGCTGCTGAGCTGGCTGGGAGACCGCCACCGTCTACCGACGATGATGGAGCTGCCGCACGGCGACTCGCGGAGGAGACTGCGAGCGTGAAGGCTGAGCGGGAACGGAATGACGCTATGACCAGGGACGTGGAGGACAGTGTTAAAGAGTTTACGCGGAGCCTTGAGGATAGTCTTAAGGATGTTGATGAGAATTCTACGCGTGAGCATGAGAGGAGGCGGTGGGAGGAAGCTCTGGGCGTTGAGGATACGATCAGAGATTTCATATATGATCTCCAACGGGGGAGTAGGACGGCGAAGGTTCGGAAAGAGGAGTGAGTATTTTCTTTTATTTGCCCGTTTAGGGGCTATTGTTGTTTAAATGTGCTGCCCTAACATAATGTTGTAGTAGAAGTACGCCTGCCCCAAGATCCCTATCTAGTAACCGATATGATACTGCATCCCCGAACGGTGACCCACCGCTAGTCCGGCCATCTCCCCCACGGTCCACTGGGTCTCCTTCCTCACTGGCCGGCCTTACCCATCAGGAACGTGTGGCTTCCGCCAAAGAGCGGGCGCAGAAACGTATTGCCGAGCGCATGGCAGCTGCCGGCCTCAAGCCAAGCTCTGATGGAGGTGCAGAAACCCTTCTTGAACGCCAGGAACGAGAAAAGCGTGAGCGAGACGAGAGGCGGAAACGGGCAGAGGAGGAAGATGCGAAGCGGGAGCAAGAGAGGCAACGCCGTATTGCTGAAGAACAAAATGGCCCACCTGTTAAAGCGGCTACTGCTGGCAAGAAACCTCCCCCGCCTCCGTCGCGAAAGGGTAAGGCAGATGGCTTTGCGCCCGCAGAAGCGAAGAAATCGGTCGATATGGACAATCTGGCTCGAGAGAAGGCTGAAAATGAGGCAAGGGAGCGGTCCCTGAGGGAGGAGCAGCGGGCTCAGGAAGCTGAGAGTCGCCGCTTAGAGTAAGTGCAATTCATGTACATCTTTTTTAAAGGATATGGGAAGAATGCTAATTATATTTGTAGAGCTGAGGCTAGACAACAAGAAGAGGAACTGGCGAGGGAACGGGAAGCTGCTCAGGCCCGTCTCAAGGCATTGGAGGAGCAGGTTAGACAGGGTAAAATTAAGAAGCAGGAGGAGAAACGGCGGAAACAGCTTGCTGAAAAAGAAGCAAAGGAGAAAGAGGCACGACTCGCCGCCCAGCGCGCTGAGCTTGAGGCTGCACAAGCTCGGGAGAGAGAACTGCAGCGTCAACTGGAGGGTCTTGATGAGGAAGAATCGTCGGATGATGAAAGACCTATCGAAATTACTCCACAAAATAACACACCTACGCAAAGCGCTGTTCTACCTACAATTACTACTACGACCGCAGCACCTCCACCTGCTCCGAGACCTGCGACCCCACCAACAGCTCCGTTTGAACCAGAGCCAGCTCCTAAAGTGGCTACACCTGCGAGCACTACCCTTTCAAGCCCGGAATCTGTCAAACAGCGTGCTACGACTGACACTGAATCGAGAAACCCGTATTTCCGCAAATTGAGCCAGTCCGCAGACTCACAACTACCCCTTAGCTTCCACACACCACCGGAACAAATACCAGATCCTCTTGCTACGATTGAAGTCGCACCCGCTCCCCCCAAGGCAGAAATCCAATCAACAAATCCATTCCACCGCCTGGCTCATCAACAAGAGAGCCAGAAATCTGCCTTCGCGGCTGCACCGATCCCGGGGCCTCTAGAGCGCAAATCCCGCGCCCGACCTGAAGAGGACGAATGGTCGGTCGCTGAATCCGAAAACTCTTCTGATGATGAGGACGACAGACCGGCGGGCGGCAGCGCTAAACACCTGGCCAGCATCCTCTTCGGCACCATGGGCCCGCCTCGCCCCCTCAGCGCGATGGAGGAGAAACCGGAATCGAAACCCGCTACGCCTGTCCTGACAAGTCCCGTCGCGGCTCCACCGCCACCTCCACCACCACCATCGGCGCCGCCTGTAGTACCGGAGACCCCTCCACCAACTCACCCTAATGAAGATGTAGAAGAGGACGAGGAAGACGATGAGAATGACTTCCAAGACGCACCGTCAATGCCTCCACCCCCACCCCCTCCCGCTCCCTTCTCAGATGCACCGCCCATCGCAGCCCCTCCACCGCCACCAGCGTCCAGCGTCGCCGGACCTCCTCCACCTCCCCCTCCACCGATTGGTGCCGCACCAGGCGGGGCCCCGCCACCCCCACCTCCTGCTGCGGTTGCACCGGCTATGCCAATGGCAGCTGCACCCGGGGCGCCCGCTGGGCGAGGGGCGTTGTTGGCAAGTATCCAGGCTGGGAAGGGGTTGAGGAAGGTGGAGACTAAGGATCGTAGTGCGGCGGCTGTTTCAGGGAGAATTATTTAGGGTTTTTGTTTTGGGAGGGTGTGAGATGGGGAAGTGTGAGATGGCTGTTTGGTAAGATATTCGTTGTCGTTGATGGCAGTACGTGTTTCGTGATTTTTCTTTTTGTTTTTGAAACTGGTAAAGATTGTGTTAGGTATCTTCGAATGGATGTATGTATGTAGTTGAGATTTTAGGGTACGTAGGATATAGATTTATTTTTTTTTTTATTTTATTTTTTTTTATTTTTTTTGATATATCTTTGTTTACCGCTTGATTGATGGTGTTTTTTCACTTTTGTCATTTTGAGAAAGTCGCTTCAGCTATGTACAGCACCAACCGTCCGTCCACATATTGGAGTCGTTGTTCCGGTAGCACAACTCACTAAACCCCCTTGCTAGCTACGAAATCTACTGCTCGATAGTCCCATTGAGTTGATTAATCTGCTAGGTAGGAAATCTAGCTGATAGATGACGGTTTACTTCTCTACCCAGTTTCAGTTGGTATACCACGAACCTTTGGCGCCTTAGCAATACGTAGGAGCAGTAGGGATCAAAACCAGATGGTTATCCGTGGAAGTTAGATATTCAGACAGAGAAAAGTTGTGGAGAAAAGTTGTGTTATTTAGACACGTTAACACAAGTAAAATAGGGGATGGCAGTTCATGTCCTAGAACAATATAAATATTTTCTTAAAATCAACTATCGTTGAATGAGGCCGAGGAGCAACAAGTAAGCAACTATGGAAGTTGGAAAAGGAAATAAAAACTAAAAGAGAAAAAGCCGAACCAGAAAAATTATCCAGACCTTAACTAAAAAACAAGACAAAGAAAATGTTCCCGAGTTAATTCGTAGTAACTACCTCCATAACCACATTCGCGACCGTAGTCACAGTCCACAGCGTCAGCAGCCCCCAGCCAATCTTCCGATCCATCCACCACCCATTCAACGGCACAACAACCAGCAACAGCACAAGCGTCGCGAGTAACGTCGCCCCGCTTATCAACAACGTCTTGGATACTTCGATTTCGTACGTGTTGGAACTAGCAGATAGCGCGTGCGCAACAACAGCTCCCCCCACAGATGACGATGACGATTTCGCCGGGTGGAGCGTCATGTACAGCCCGCCCACGCCAACGCCGAGAAGGATATTCAGCATTGGCCCGCCGAAGCAGGCGCTCAGTGCCATGACGGGGTATCCTAGGCGCGCCACTGTGATGTCGGCCACGAGGTCGCCGAGGGAGTTGCCGACGGCGAAGATGGTTAAGCCCAGGAGCGAGTCGCTGATGCTGAGGATGACGCCGATGGTTTTGAGGAGGTTGACAACTTCGGAGGCTAGGGTGGAGATCCAGGCGATGGATACGACGAAGCCGAGGAAGGCCAGGAATGGGCGGGAGCGTGGGGGGAGTTGTTGCGTGGTGGAGATGTCGGCGTCGGGGCCTGTACTGAGGAAGAGGATGGTGAGGAAGATGCCGGAGATGAGGAGGGCGACGAGGGAGGGGATTAAGAGGTTTCGAGGGTGGAGGTCAGCGTCCAGAGTTGACCAGCCTGTTAGGACTATGAAGAAAGGGGCGACCAGGAGCTGGAGGGCTAGGAGCCATCGGTTCCATTCCTTGGGGGATGAGGGTATGTTTTGGTTCGGCAGCGTTGCTGGAACGGGGGCCTCGGAGTCCTGGCGACGTCGACCTTCAGCTGCGAGTAGCGAGGCTCTTGTGCGGCGGCCATCGTCGTCGTTGAATTCTTCTACGTCCGGAACTACTGACATTCCCCACATGTCGGACGCCTGTCGGCTGAGGTGAGGAAGACCTGCACCATTATCCGGAGCACCAAAGCCATTGAATTCTGGCTCTGGAGGTGTCTCCGGCTCTGACTCCTTCGGTTCAACAACAGGAAGCGTGATGGTTAGGAGCAGCACGCTGGGCGCGGCAACGACTCCAAGGAGCTTTTCCCAAACAGCCTTTCTTTTCCAGTCGTATAATGTTGGAAATAAAGCCGTAGTTATAGCGTAAGGGGAGGGTAGGTATTGGTAAGGCCACCAACTAATTGGCTTGGGTTCTATTTCAACATCCACGGAACCATCACGTGTAAATGTTGACGCGGCAGATAAACTTGCACGCTGGAGGTGCGGACTACGGGATCGTGAACGCATGGAAAACGTATCTGAGAACGGAGGGAAGGCAGAGGTTGGGCTCACTAATGGTGTAGTTGGTCGAGAGCTCGGGCCATCATCCTGCAGCTTGGTATGGGGAGAGATTCCCCCACTGTGCGTTTTGGCTGGTTCTGAGAGATACTTGGGCGACTGAAATCCGTTTTCCGGTGGTGCTAATAGATTTGGAGAAACAGAGCGATCGCCTACGGCTAGACTTTGAGACCTCGAGGGAAAGCCGGATGATGAAGGCGAAGCAGTGAGCCCTGGTTGCGGTACGAAATGCGCTGCTGGTGCCGCATGGACTCCTAGCCCTTGGGACTCTTCGTTCGAAAGCACAGCTTCCGGACTTGGTAGTATCAAGTCAGCATTCGGTGAAACGTCGCGGTTTCTATTCGTTACGCGATTTGACGATTCATTAGCGGAAGCGGACCGTAAACGGTTAGGGACAGAATCCAGTTGTGGGTGCAATCGTTCAGATTGGACGTCAGTTGGTGGTCCCGGGAGGCCGGATTCATCTGAATATCTTCGCAGATGGATTGGCCCTGACTGTTGTCTAGACTTTTGCAGAGACGACAAGACAGCGCGAAATTCTAGAGCGCCGACCAAGCTGGGCCGGATGGGTGTGATGGTAGGTCGTCGTTGGCCTCGTGGGGGACGAGCGACTCGCATATTTCCCTGAATTTCGGCAAGATCCCGGTTATCAGCATCTTCATCAACATCATCCACTTTCCACGCGGGAATGTCTGCGCGTTCCAAAGCACCGAAATCTTCGGATGAAGGTTCACGAAGGAGAGGCCGGGATTGACCGGCTACGGGATCGTCGTCCTCTTCTTCTTCCTCAATCTCTAGCTCTTGATTTTCGGGTATGTGGAAGTAGGCTCTCGCAGCCAAATCCCTTTCCCGCCGCCGCCTTTGCTTGGCCAAGTACCAATGCCAGGTCACGACAATGAACACATAAAAGACGTAGAATAAAATCATAGCGAGGCATTCCCAGACATGCAGCCTGCCATCAGCCAAAAAGACCAAGCTGAAACTCGCAGCAACAATGAAAAACCCCACGTCGCGGACGAAGCTTCGTCGAGCAACTCTAAACGGTCTGACAAGTGCCATGGATCCAGCAACAACGGCCGTTATGAATCCTGCCGCGCCGATAAGTTCACCAACCGCCAAGCTGCCACTGTTGGAGCCCATCGCAGCGAACGTCGAGAATACATCAGGGCTGCCGTTTCCAAAAGCCAGAAATGTTACACCAGCCAAGCTCTCGCTCATGCCCAAAATACTCGCGATGGTGCTTAGGTTGACGCATAGAAAGTCACTGGCAGCGATCCCGATTGTATTGAAGAGGACTGCTAGCCATATAGCTAGAATGGCAAACGCGATTGGCTTCACATGTGGGAGTTTGCAGTAGTAGAGTTGTAAGTAGGAAAAAATGCCGATTTCATGGTCGTCGCAGTGTGTCCGGACGAAGGAGCATTGGTCCTCGGCTTTGTGGACCAAATGGCACTAGAAGAGTACAAAGAGACAACTAGTCAGTATGCTGGTCGGCCTAACAGCTCAGTATTTATCCCTCTTTCGGACATACCTCGTCAGAGTCTTTCCCACTGGACCCGAGCAGCCCGTCAGATCCTCCAAGCCCGAAATCATTGCGCTTTAGAAGTTGCGATCTGCCAAGCGATATAGGCTGTTCGGGAGTTGCACTGAGTAGAATGCTTGCGCCAGCAAGAACCAAGAGAGCCAGGAGAGTCAAATAAAACGGCCTGCTCGAATAACGAGGCCTTAGTCTGCGGATGGTGAGTGCCATGGGGAGCAATGACGATGGCTCCGGTGCCATCTCGGATACATCATGGGCGTGCAGAGCTTCGGTGGTTTGGACGTGATTTTTTGCTAAGATGGTATCAGTAGATAATAATCATTGAGAGTCTAGCAAATCAAACAGTCAATTATTCGATGTTCATGCCTGCGACACAGAATATTTATTTGCGCAAGCAGCGACGTGACCGTAAGCGGAGTTGGTTGTTGTATCTCATGGATATGCTATTGATATCACATGATATTTGAGCACGTGTGGCGGTGCACAAACTCTATGAATTCTGTGGCGCGACTGCCTGGCTTCTTCCAACATCAAAACTCGCCTTCTGCCTTTTGGTTTCAAGCTATACTATGTAGCTACATCCTGGATTGTAAAGTCAGCTTCCAAGCTCTCAATTGGGTTACGGTCATTAAATACGGGCTCTGACATCCATGGATTGGCCCTTCATGTCGCCCTTACCAGTACTGTGTCAGTGCTGTGTCCTGGTTCCGCCTTAAGTTGGCACGAGATATCTGACGAACAACCCGATGTGTATGTGAAGGCAAATGTTATACGCTCTCCTTAAACTCGCGTACTTTTTAACCCGTCTTCTTACATGGCTTGACTTGTGGTGAGCAGTGGAATTTACGCGGATCACCCAGGGTTCCTGTTGGTGCCAAAGGCCAATCGAAAGCAGCAGAAGAAAAAATACGAACAAAGATATATAGCCTGCAATACTATGCTAGGAAAACGTAAACTGTACATGTAGATGGAGATGTACATTAATTCCTATTACATGACGGCGCTAACAAAATATGCTCTCAGAGAAAAGTTAACCAGGCTCACACGACAGTTTCCGCCATGCAAAGGGCTTTTGGGAAGCAGGATATCTTTGCTTAGTCGAGCATGGAAGCAGCCAAATCCCTTTCAGCCAGTGGGCGATTGTCCTGAGGAGAAGCCTGGTCACTGCCGGGGTGTTCTCATGTTGGACAAACTCCAGCCACAAAGAATTGCTGCGTACATTGCAATCAACTCACCCAGAGATGCGGAATGCCGTGCTGCGGTTTGTCAAGCTTGAACTTTTGTGTATGATACCCTGTGCTACGTAAGAGGTTTAGATCTCGATGAATTACCGCTACCGGCTGATATGAATTCTGAATACTCTGAGCCTAGTATATAAGGGAGTTTTGACATACATTCACACGTAAGTGCATAGACCAATTACCCTGGACATCTGTCCGCTCCCAGGCATTTGTCCAGTTAGGATTACGCTTGCCTTCCTTACAAGTCGTCCAGCCCAAGTCAGCCTTTCATGAAGGGAACCTGAGATGGAAAAATTGAGATCTAGAGCGCATACCGCACCAGTTACACAAATGGGAGGTGACAAGTTTGATAATGTACCGGATCTTTAGTCAAATTTTCCAGCTGGCATATGAGAGGCGTGATGGAGAGCCAGGCAATGTATGAGGAATTTTTGGGTGCTAAACTGATGGATGGGTAGTAGACATACATCTTCACTTCATTGAAGATACCACTAGTAAGGTAGTTACAATTTCCGGGTTGAGTTAGCCCCGCATGTGAAGGTGTATGATTGATTATTGATACTAAAAGGTACTAGGTACAGTGAGGATAGGAGATATATCCCTTTGTGGGATCGCTGACGTGTCCCCGGATTATAGTTAATCCTCTCCGAGGTGAGATCGTGGATTCAGCACTCTCAATACCGCATTCCACATCACATGATCTACCACGTGAATGATGACGTCAGCAGAATTCCGAATGTTTATGTTGACAACCCAAACTCAAAACTCCCACGTTTGTTGCGAACCAAAACAGACGACATAGCCTTGGAACTCCTATCGATATCCCGCCTATACGTTCAGATAGCTTAGCGAATATACCATGTCTTGATTTGAGATAACACTACAGTTTAACTTCTGTCAATACTGATTGTATTTTTCCTGGTTTATCTTCACTTCCTTCCCTACGTGTCACCCGCCATCCCAGCAATCATGCCTCGAGTCGTCAATCCCCCGCAAAAGAATAATCGGCGCGGGTCTTCCAAACAGGCCACAACGCCGCACAAGAATTCTCCGATGAAGTAAGCCATATATCCATTTTATAATGAGGGAAAGAGCCATGTAGAATAATGCAATGCAAGAGGGAAAGGTCCCCAAAGCAAGGAAGGAGCGGATGTTGACGTGATAAACCCTCTTCACAACGCCTAACGCTTACTTCTTCTACAACCACAGGATTCCACTAAATGACGATGCGGGCGAGAAAGTTGCGCGCTTTCAGTCCCGACAGGCCCTCCATGATCTCCAAATGAATCAAATAAAAGCGGCGGTCAAGACGCCCATGCCACCCATGCGCAAGATCAACAACTACGACCGAGCATCGAGTAGCAGCCCGCGAACGCCTCGCGGCTCCAGCGTAAGAGGGGGAGGGAGGGAAACTGATTCAGGTGGACGGCAAGTCGTCAATGGCAGAGCAGTAACGCCTATGAAACGAGTACCTATCTTAGCGAATTTTGAAGAGTGGATGAAGATGGCCACAGATAATAAAATTAACGCGGCGAATTCGTGGAACTTTGCGCTCATCGACTACTTCCATGATATGTCACTGCTGAAGGAAGGCGACGGTGTTAATTTCCAGAAGGCCAGTTGCACCCTTGATGGATGTGTGAAAATCTACACTAGTCGAGTTGACAGTGTCGCGACTGAAACTGGCAAGTTGCTCAGTGGGTTGGCGGATAGCAATAATAAGAAAAGACAACAAGATGAGGGTGAAAGCGGTGAGGGCGATGACGATGATGAAGAGGAGACTGGGGAGGATGGAGTGAAAACAAAGAAGCAGAAGAAGGTAACAGTCCCATTATCCCTGTGTGGATTTCTTACTACTTTCAGAAACTTACACGTTTTGTTCTAGACTCGATCGCACGAAAATACCTTGGCACCTTCGTTTTCTTCCCTCCAATTGAAGAAGTTCGAATTGGAGTTTTCTGTGGATCCTTTATTCAAGAAAGCTTCGGCCGATTTCGACGAAGGTGGAGCAAAGGGACTTCTTCTGAACCACCTTTCAATCGATGGCACTGGCAGGATTGTATTCGACAGCAGCGACGATGCCGGAGATGCCACAGCAGATGGTGATTGGAACTCTGGAAAGGATAGCCGAGAAGGAACGGCAGAGACGGATGCACTTCCGTCCCCGTCACCCGCACCACGAAATGATTGGGACGAAGGAAATGTTGAAATTGACCTTGGACCGCTAGCGAACAAATTCTTTTCAAGCCTTGATATCCTTGACGAGCAAGATATCTGCCCCTCTCTCAAAGATTTTGATCTTGGGGACCCAAGTGGCTCACTCGATATTCCTTTCCTGCGTGCGCCTGATGATTGGCGACAGGACAAATCACAACTCGAACCAGGAGTTGGTGAAGCATCTGGGATTATGCTAGATGATGATATCGCTGTCGGATTTGATGATGACGATGCAACCATCACAGGTTTTGATCTTGGAGGTGACACTGGCTTCGGTGAAGGTGGTGAGGCGTGGGCTAGGGACGCTGCTCTCGAGCCTATGCTCAAAGTCCACCGCATTGATGATGGTGATGAGGGCATGGATTCTGACTCTAATGATCCATATACGATTTCTCTTTCACATCAACCGGCTGCTAAAGAGCATGACAACATTCTCAGCTATTTCGACAATGCGTTACAGAAGAACTGGGCCGGGCCTGAGCACTGGAAAATCAGACGGATCAAGGAAGCAACTAGCAGAACTAATGCAGCTCCTCGAATACGCAAAGAAAAGGAACCCTTTGAAATCGATTTTGCTTCGCCCCTTGACCCTACTCTCGCAGAAATGATCTATACCCAATCATCTTCTAACTCCGCTATCTGCCTGCCCAAAGCACAATGGAAAACCAAGGATAGAAACCTTCTTCCTGACGACAAACATTTTAATTCACGAGAACTACTTCGATTATTCCTGAAACCAAAGGCCAGAATGGGCTTCAAATCTCTTGCGAGAGGTCGACAAATTAGAAACCAGCAAAATATCTCAGACAACAGCGAAATGGACGAGGCATTCTGGGCTGCACACAAATCAGGCGCTGAGCAAACCAGCATGGATGAGAGTGCTGCTCGTACGGGTGCTTATGACGCTAACTTCTTTGCAGATGATGAGGGTCTGGCTTTCCCACATGGGCTTCCCGTGGGGCCTGATGATGATGACGATAATATGCCGTTTGCTGATGCAAGAGAAGCATTCTCGCCTACCATGGACCCTAATGCTCGGCCAAGCACGGCTGCGGGTGAAGCAGGCGGTCTCTCCGGACTGACTGCTTTGTTACATGCTGCTGCAACACCAGGAGGAGCGCTTGCGGGTGGTTTCGGTTCTCAGCTTGTTACTCAAGGCGGTCGAAGAGTGCGGCCCGAGTACGTTGCTTACGCCAGAGTGGCGAAGAAGGTTGACGTACGGCGGTTAAAGGAAGAAATGTGGAAAGGCATGGGTGACCGATTAATCGATTCGTCAGCTTTCAGCTCTTCATCGCCTTCGGCAGCGGTAACGTCATTATACTTGCCGAAAGATGCAGAAGGTCCCCCCTCATCTACGGAGACGCCGGATCCGACGGAAGATGATGTCGGCGCGGATGGGAATAGCCTTCGATTCACATCCGTGATGCAGGGCCTGAAAACAGCATATCCCGAACAAGCATTACGGGACATTAGTACATCATATTGTTTCATCTGCTTACTTCACCTGGCTAATGAAAAGGGCCTTGTGCTGGAGAATAAAGGTGGGATTGATGGATGGCAGGGTAACGGACTAGAGGAAATTTACGTGACCAAGGACCCAGGTGCCGTTATTGAGGGAGAGGCCTAGAATGCGCCGACATCCAATACCAGATGACTGCCCGTCTCCCCAGTGGGGAGGCGTGGGTGTGCCTTGTTCCTCATGCTTGGCTTCATGGCTCGATTCCTACGGTAGACAGTTGACTTTTTTGGTGCTGTGGTTGGTTTGATATTAATAGCGTGTGAAACTAGGTGGCTTCTTAGGTGGATTGAGGTCTTATAACATACTATTCTTTTTCTATTATTCCTCTGAGCTGTTTTGGTTTGTTATGCATATTGCTTATACGTCGGTTTTCTTTGGCTTGACTTTTGAACCATTTTATTTTGACTTGTTTTGGCGTTACTGGTGCTGAATGACTTTGTGTCGCTGGGCTTCTGATTTCCCCAAGCACAGCTACTATTTTTTACCGTCTAAACCATGTTTTCTCCCACATTTGTTCAAGCCGAACGTGAGTCTCTAAACGTATTTCGAGAAGTGAGTGAGCCAAACAGGCTATATACATGAATTGTGTTAGCAGCCACCTAATGTGTCAGCCATGGCTAGCTCTCCCTGTGATCCAGCACCTCTTCCTCCAGTGTTAACTGGTGATTGAGCTCCTTTGCCCCAGTAGCTGACAGGTTATAGCCCGGACAGCTAATATAAGCTGTACCAACATGCTGCCTGGGTTCGAATCACAGCAATAATAATAAAAGGTGACCCCCCATGGCCAACCTCGACCTGGACCAATAAAAATAAAATATTAAAATAGAACCCTCTAGAAGTGCTTGAGCCAATAATATTATTAATAAAAAAGAGGCCTGAGCCCTAGAGAAGTCCCTAGATTAAGGCCAGATGGCCTCTAGGCAATATATATATATATGAGGACCCTAGAGACTATAGTTTGATTGTTTGTTTAGTTCTGACAGAGTTCCCCCCGTTGCCACTGAAGGTGTCAGCCATGGCTAGTTCTCCCTGTGATCCAGCACCTCTTCCTCCAGTGTTACATGTAACTGGTCGTGATTGAGCTCTCTTGCCACAGCAGCTGACATAATGTAGTTCCCCGTGTATTCCCCAGATATCATACAGACACATTTCATCATTTTTTGGGTATTCTAGCTTTCGCTTGGAAGTGAGCTGCAAGAGTGAGTTGGTTTAAGTCCTCTATCTTCGGTGATTGAGCATAACTAACTGATGGTTAGATAAACGTGAACGAAGTGTACAGTAGGTGTTTGAGAGCGACACCGCAAGGACTCGTGGAAATGAGGCATAGACGTATTTACTGCTAGAAGCGTGTGATAGGAGAGATAGTTAGAAAAATATGATGAATAGAAGTATAGCTCAGCTAAAACTAAAAATAGGAAGATCTCGAGAAAGGAAAGAGGTATATAGCATAGTCAGGGTAAGTTAGTTCAAGTTCCCATCAATCCATCCATCCATCATTTTAACCGTCTCACTCAATCCCTCCCCCCAGAACACAAGCAGCCGAAAAGCAAGCAGGAGAAATCGGTGCCAGTTCACCACCAATTGACAACGCGACAAGCCACTGACAAAAATAGGAATTTTACAGTCACGCGGCCCAACACGATAAACAAAAGAGAAAAAATATCTGACGTATTAATCATAGGGATATATGTATGTGTAATAGCAAAGGGAAACAGATAAAAAGCCGAATAACGCCAATATGCCCCAAGTTCCCTTCTCGCTACACCGGAATTCTCGCTCGACGTTTCGTCCCATAAATCATACCGGCAAGGGGGGGCGGTTTGTGTCACAAGAAACTTGATTGTTTCTAGGAATCAAATGTCCCCTGCTTGTTTCGTAAAACAAGGGCATCCGAGAATGTTTTATTCTCCGTCGAACCAGAAACCAATGGCTCTTTGCCTGGTATATGCAGCATGTGATAAGATGTATCGTACAGTTATATAATTCTGTTTCAGCTTAGATGCCAAATGTCGTGCAGAGCTGACTATACAGAGAAACGCTCGCAACATAACACCCAGTCAGCGTTTTGTGGGCTCGTTTACGAGTTGCGAGACGGCACGATACGTTCTGTTGTTGTCACTGCCATTCCGGGGATGACGTCGCTGCCTCGTATTTCAGGAGCGAATGTGGGGCTTGTAAGGGGTGTCGCGTAAGCACCAGGAATCGGCACGCTTTCGTACTTCTGTTCGCCGGGTGCTGCATCGACATGCTCGTTCCTGCGCTCGAGAGTAGCCGGTGACATCGGCATGTTGAAGGCCTCTTGTGAGATTTTGGGGGTGGCATCTTGGACACGGATTGGTGGCGGGAGGAGCTGGAAAGGCCGCGACGTGCCCATGTGGGTGGCTTCGGGAGTCTTGGGAGTTGCATATTGCGTTGAGTAACCCTCCTCAGCGGCAGCATAGTAGTCTCTTTTCATGGGGGAAGGGCTCAACGGTGGCGATGCTGGCCCATGTCTTGGAAACCCTGGTGTATTGGGCGCGGATTGGCTTCGCAAATGGGCGAGGTAAAGATCGGAGCGAGCTTTGTCGCGAACGTCCATGGATTTGCGTAGCTTGCGCTTGGAGTAGAAGCGGTAGAAGATCACAGCGTAGATGCATATGACAAGCACCTCAATGACAACCTCAATGACGCAGCATACAAGCGCCCAATCCTAAAATAAAAAAAAGAAGTTAGTCATCCGTTTCGATTTTTTCTCTGTTAAATCATGATTGGGCGAATTCTTACCTGCATACGGCAGACAAGCTCATAGTCAACTTGCTCCTTGTAGAGCTCCCTTCGGGTACCTAGGTTGCAGGCCCAACCCCACATATCTTTGTTCGAGGTAGAGTTTCTGCTATTTTGCAATACAGCTGCACCGACGACCCACATAACCAGTACAACGATAAAAAATAACACGGAGAAAACGGTGTAGTAAACGGCGACCTTTTCTGCTCGCTTATGCCCACCACGGCAGTATCCGTAGAAAACCCCAATACAAAACAGGAGGGACACACAGGCGATACTAAGGACTAGGATTTGAGGCCACAGAGGAGTGTTTGGCGCCCAAGGACTGAATGAGTTCTTTTGTGCTAACCCCCGGGTGGCATTGAAGATTGTGAAACTTGCCGCAACCAGAGCGAGGATGATCAGACTGCAGCTAAAGCTCACACCACGTAGCATAACCTTTGCTAATCGTACACGAGCTTTGATTTTCTGCATCGCTGTCAGCAACCTGTCGTTTAAGGTGTCAAAATGTAGAAACAAGTTAAGAGGACGATTTATCCACTTGCGAGAAACAAAAATTAGAGGAAACTTACAATATCTTTCGCATTTGCTTTCTCGGTGGCCTTCTCATGGTGCTCAAGTATTTGCTCTTCACGAAAAGTAGGACTGAGCATAACCGAACGTCCAGGGGCACCAGGAGATTTGAGTGCGCTCTTTAGTGGAGAATTTGGTGGGTTTCGGCCTGCTGCCGTCTGAGATTGTTCTGAGGACTGGCTGGGTTGGTTGCCTGCCATATACCCAAACCCTAGGTCAGAGACCTGGGTTTGTTGCTTTGTTTGTGACATGGAGGGCGGATCCGCGAAGGGGGATTGCCCGGGTGGGTCGATAGGGGAGTGGAAGGTTGTGGCTTCTGCGAATCGAGTGGTTCGAGGAGATGTCAGGCTAGGAGCAGCTGGACGGTATGGCTGTTCGTTTGGTTCTTTTTGAACAGATATCGAAAGGCCCGCGGGCTTTGAGTGGGTCGAGTGAACAATATCTATAGGGGAAACTGGCTCATACTGGTCGGCACGGTCGCCACTGCAATTCGAATTGGTCATAGCAGAATCTCAGGTCACTCGGAGGAGGTTGTTCGGCGCCGACTCTCTTGAAAAAAATGTCAAGTCGAATGGGCCGACTATCGCAGATTCACGACAAGGAAAGTAGACGTTGAAGAGGCCACCTCCAGATGATGAAATAGAAGACGAGAGTTAAAAAACACCTGGAAAATGCAGACTGCGTGCGCCTGTTCTGAGTTGTGTAACCACGAGGTTCCTCGCTAGGGGGAATGTTAGCAATCCCTCGCCGTGCCAAAAACGTAGAATTGGCTTAATTGGCTGCCGCGTAGCTAGATGAGGGAGGACCAAGGTGATTCCAACGAACCCTTTGACACAGAACGATGCAGGAGTTATGACAGTATCTGAAAGTCTTCAGCGAGCCAGCGAATATTGCGCTTTGCACTTGTTCGCAATGTGAATATCTGCCAAGGTCAAGGCACTTTCTTCCAACGATGTATTAAGTATATATCTCAACTGAGATGAGTTCTAGAAAGAAGCCAGTCGATGATAATCGCGAAGCCAGTCGCAGTGAAAGGAATGTAAGTAGAAAGAAGAGGGCTAGTGAGTCGAGGGAAGAAAAGAAATTGAGAGAGGTCGAATGGATAAGTCAAGACGTGAGGAGAGGATGCAAGATGAAGAGGAGGCGGAGGAGCTAGAGAAGGGGAATAAGAGAAATGCGATTAGACGTTCACCAAGTTGTAGCAATCCAATAGACGATCAATTAGGATCAAGTAGTGGTTAAGCGCCCGGATGGGTTGAGTGGATGGCCGACTAGTAGTCGCCCAGGGAGTGGGTTATTAACTCGCACAATATCCAGATAGACCAGACTAGAAAGGTCAGAGAAGGATTGAGTTGAACGAGGAGAGAAAAGAGAGGTAGGTGGAGAGGAACATCTGGAGATTAAACCGGCTGGACGATATCTCCTCTCCCTCCACGACGAGTCGTCAATGCAAGAAAAGGCCCTGCACTACCTTTTCTCACACTGACCATGGTACCCATGGTTGTATCTGCCCTTGTCGGCGGTTACATTTCACTAATAAGTGCCACACCCATTCCACGCCGTCCTCCTCGCCTCGTTGGGTAGGAAGAACGATGTCTTCAGTGGATTTGACCATCTCCCCTCACCAATTTCATTGCTTACCGCTGAGAATTTGCCGCACCTGTCCCCTTCAGCCCCTCAGTTCACAGCGGGGATTGGCCCGGCCAGATGCCCATCTGCATTCCTCTACGCATCCTTGTTGATATAGTGGGCCAATCTTAGCCCCGGATCCGGGACTGTCAACCTTTAGTGCGGCGGCAGCGGATACGCGGATGCTCCAATCACACCTCATAAAGTTGCCAAAAGGATCGACCGATGGAGAAAACACCTTCATCACACATGATGCTTGGCTAGGTGCCGAGCATCCCAGACAGGGTACACCAATGACGCTATTCAGAGCCACCAATAGAAGTGCGAGACTGGGCACTTCAGCTTGGCTCTTGAGGCGAGGAACGCGAATCAAATTGAATGGCTGAGCGAGTAAAATGTGATGGGATGGGAGCTTAGGTGAAATCATGCAGCTTGCATGAGAGCGGCTACATATGTACTTCGTTTGTGCATTCGATTGAAGAAACAAAGGAAGCCGCACATCCAAGCGGATTTTGCCCTGCTTTACCAAAATTCACTCCTCCCTCAAGATACTATATACTATTAGTGGCGCTCACGTCAAGGCTGGGCTGCAATGGCTGGGGCAGCCGGAGGTAAAGGATTGCCGGCCAAGCGGCCTAGGGCCTGGGATACTGGCTCTGTTGATTTAAAATGGATGTTTTCACCCTGGGCTGAACGCTGCTGCTATTATTACCCAAGCTAGCGGCGAGCTAGTCGGCTGGTGACGAACGCACGTCCCAAGAAGAGAACCTGAAGTGGTTAAGGCCGGCCAATTGTGACTTTGTGTGAGCGAGCACAATTTATCTGCTAGAAGACTGTCAACAATTCCCCTCACAAACAAAGAGAAACAAACGACCAGGATTTTGGCAATTCGTTTGCTGGGTCCTGAGGAGGCTACGAACTTGAGATTGAAAATCGCTCTTTTGGATCCAAACCTGGAAGCCTCTAAGGATTGGCTGTTGCACAGAATAGCACACCCTTGTCTGGGCCCGCTGCAACGGTTCCACCTTGTACCTGTAGTTGGCAAAAATGTTGAAGCATTTCGGTGATATGCATCGGGTGACAATTGTCGAACTCATAAATAAGTTCCGTGATGCTGGACATGGGGGCTGAAATATTGGCTTAAATTAGCCATTTAACGATTTAGGTTGCGGGGTCCTCAAATAAACTTAAATCTCGGTTCCAGAAAACTGTTGGATGTCTAACTACAGTGTGTGGGGCGCTAGTCCGTACTAGGAAGCCTAGGGCTCCAACAAAATCACAGCCCGAGTCTATCAAGACCACCATCCAACTCGACAATACATAATACAACCCTCTTTTGCTAGCATGGTCAGTTCGCGCTCCATGGCTTGCAGTATTTCTACATTATGACAACTAGAATAGACATAAAGGAGTGAACGACACGTTGTTGACATGCTCCATTTTTATGTCAATCGCTGGAGGGAATACTGCAGCCCATCCACAACTTCTCTCTATCTATTATGAGGCAGAGAATGGAAGTCAATAAACTCAAATTGCTGGTCCGCCAGATTGTCCGGCCCAACGACAACGATAAAAGACGGATTTATGGAGCGGACACTTCACATCTGCGAAGGAGATGTGAACGACCTTCCCTTCCGATGGTTTATACCGGCGACCGGCATTTAGAGGCTGAAAGCTACCCATGCAGTGTTTAGCAAAATTTTTGGTTTGCCAACCCCTTCTGGATCAGATTTTTTGAGTGACAATAGGAATTTATTTTTCCTAGTCTTCGGGGACACTCCAGGAGACTTCAGATCAACAATATGGAATAAATCTGCCTCAGCTTTCAAGCACATGACACTATGTCATTGATGCCTCTTCTTTTCATGGGCGCAATAATTGGAGCCTGAGCCTCAATAATGCGGAAATTTCATTCTTTTACCAACACATCTCGCTCAATTTCCGTACGAGTACGATTGATAATGACATTTTGAGAAGGGCTGTTGAGTGCTTCATGTCATTATCAAGATCTCCACTCAATCTCAGGCAGCACCTCGAGTCGACAATAGGGGATATCTTCTTCCATCCCAACTTCAGAATATTTGATTGTTGAGCTCCCACTTGCAGCCAGCTGGGAATGGACGCGACATATACCGAACATATGCCTACTAGTACACATAGCTAAAGCTGTTTGTACCATGTTTAGGCTTTGCCGTTCATGAATCTTATTTACGAACCATGACATGAATAACGGCTGCAGCCAAACTGCGAGATATCCAGAAATACCTAACTCATGGTAAGGCCACGTTCAATACAATATCCGGCTCAATAACGACCAGCACCGTTCGGAAGCCAAAACAGAGTTGGATGTAGGAGTCCTCGCATCACACAGAAAAGTCATTGAAGCCGTGTGTTTATCGGGAAAAAAGGTTGTATGCAGCAGAAGGCTCCGTCCACGAGAGCAGCAAAAGGTGGAAAAGCCACCACCAACGCAATTCAGGAAGCGATCCTTTTTTGAATGCGTATAGGCGCACCAGTGACGGTAGAGGTCGGCATGGGAACCTGAAGGACTACATATGTATTCATGTTTACTGGTGCCATACGAGGAGCTATGACTAGGCTGCGGTAGTGCTGTAGGTCAATAAGCAAAAGTGCACATGACTGCCGTTTCGAGTGTCGTGGACTGGTTGCTTTCCTTCAATGTATTTCATTTGCTGCTGGCTTTCCCCTGATGGAGAAAGCAGCCAACGGATGCCAGGGAGAAATTTGAATCTTGGTGGAGAACGGATAGTTAGTTCTATATCTTTACATAAGTGTATGCTGATCCTCCATCTGCCACCCACGTTCCTTACATTATAGGGTGGGATCATTTTAAGTTGTATACATCTATTTCTCATGTCTGGTGCTGTTGTGCTAATTGCAAGAAGCCCCTTTGCATTTTTGATCCTGGCAGCCTACGCAGGAAATAGTCTCTAGCGACGAGAAATGTAATCAACATCGTCTATTGATAAACAAGAAATATATTTACAACACTCTTAGACATTCGTCATTTGTCGTGAGTTCTATCTTGTTTGCTTGGTGTATGTACCTCTCCACCAAATTTAGCAAGGTACAAAAGGCCCTGTTCGGCTCTGTTTTTCCAGCCCAACCACCGCCAAACGAAAATAATTTCTCGACGAAAAACTCCCCCGAATAACTCAAGATGTAAACTGCAAGGATTTATCTATTCTGTAGCTCAATCTTTATCTTCATCTCTTTTGTTTATATTCAATCTTTATCTTCTTCTTTCTTATGTTTGAACACTTGTGTCCTTTCATTGCAATGTTTAAAGAGATGAAAATTGTTAATTTTCTGGGCTGGAATTCAGTTATTGCAAGTGTTATTTGTTTCATGTATATATTAGGCCTAGTGCAAGAAAAATCCCAGCTTTAAAAAGCTGGGTAGATGTTATAGTCTCTCACTGAATACATCTATAATGGAAGTGTAATATGTAATAATAATAATCATGCTTCTGCTGAATTTGATCAATTCTGCACTGAGAACAATATTATTGCTTTCTACATGCTACCTCATTCATCTCATCTTCTTTAGCCCTTGGATGTTAGCTGTTTCTCTTCTTTAAAGAAGGCATAGGGACGACAGGTGGAAAATCAAATGCGACTTGGCATCAATTATATTGATAAGGAAGAGTTTTTGACTCTATATCCTAGAGCTCATATGGAAGC
>JAFEJD010004532.1:0-21529 GCA_018296065.1 Blastomyces percursus
CAGCGTTTCTACAGTGTCTATACAACTTTTTCGATCATTGCGAACAATGACACCATCATATTTTGAGCATATGCAATTATATACACTAAAACTTGATCATGTGTGCACAAAATAGCGTCGAAATTCATCGTGGGTCAAGCGTTGGCATATGCTGGAACCATGCCATAGGTCCAGTAAAAAACAGCGTTGAACATGGGTGCAACGTTGACCCATGGCATGGTTCCAAAGTTGAACATAGGTGCAGAAAAGTGGGTCAGAGGCTTGACCTATGTTCAGTTTTCCTTGACCCACGTTCAACTGTAACCCGCACTTGCACCTTCATTGATATTATTGGTGGTCTGGGATTTCTGGATGACTAATCACAGTCCTGGGTCCTGTAGGACGTCTGAGTTGTTGTATTATTGGATTGCCTCCAGGCACAAAGCGAGGACACGGGAACTGAAATGCAGCCAGTCATGCGCTGGCGACGCGTGGGTCATGGGAGCCTTAGATGAATTTATCCTTTTTGGGCTAACTAGTTCAGTCAGGGCAGGGCGACCTAAGGTTCGACTTCAGCAGAGTAGTTACAGCAACTGCTGGCCCAACATGAAGACACAGTGCTTGATAGCTAAAGGATATTCATAATATAATGTCGTCCCCTCTTCGTGTGTTAACCCGAAACTCGATGTTGGTCGGTAAACGCGGTCAACGCTACGTTTTGCTTGATCCACTCATTCAACGCAAAGGGAAACAGTGCAATGTCTGGAGCGCTGCAAAGCAGGGAAACCCAATGCACCAGTTTGTCCTCAAGCAACCAGATGATGATGATGGCCCCGGGTGGCCCGACTTCACTGAGGAGATGGAAATGCAGGAGCTGTTGTATAAATCTGGTTACATCCGTCGGATGGTTGATGTCATCCCTCCTTCTGATATGGAGCCGCCAGTCATGGTTCTTGAGGCCTTCAAGAAGTCGTTGTGGACCGCACGATTGCGGCGTCCATTTTCTTTGGGGGAGATTCGATCAGTTATGAGATCTATCGCAATTGGGCTAAGTACTATACATCACAACAATATTGTGTATACAGGTTTGCCGCTGAGAACAGGTTTTAGACATTAATGGACACTAACTATGTGCCAGACTTGAAGATGGAGAATATCCTTGTCAATGGGTTCGACAATGAGACTCCGGGCTCTGGTGAACATTTGGTGACCAAGATCGCTGATTTTGGGATGGGTAGGTTGTTTCTACATAAGTATCCATCTTGCTGTTGCAAATGATTGACTGACTGAGCACCAGTGCGGCCGTCCTCTCAGGGCCCCATATCCGCAATCACATACCGCAGCCCCGAGGTGTACTTCAACAAGCCCTGGACAACTGCAACAGATATATGGTCTTGGGGTATAGTGGTATGTCCTTTCATACCCACCCATGACTCCTCCTATGGTGGACTACATTAACACATTTTATGCAGTACCTACATCTACTTCAAGCCCATGCTGATTTCGAAGAACCTGGGATGTTTGACTCATTGAAGATTGAAGGGACATTGACAGACAAGGAGAATGCTGTCCGGGAGGCTATGGCTCAAGAGTTTGATCTTCACGCGATCGAGTATTATAACTCGGACCCAGGCACGCGACAACTGTTGCCACCAAAGGATGAAACAAGGACTGAGCTTGATCATTGGGTGGTAAAGCTCATCAACAAGGATATCCCAGAAAAGGATATTGAGACAGTACATGTCGCGCTCAATCCTGTTCCAGAGCTCCGCCCCAGTGCACTTAAGCTTCTGGAATATGGCTATATATAAGGCGCGATAGCTTGGGACGCCGTTGGCTATGTTATAAAAGAGATAGTTACCCGAATAGATAGATAATGTCAATACTCCCATAATATTGGTGTTTTGTTTATGTTATATTCAGGCGAACAGAAGTGCGGCTCGTATTTCAAAAATCAGAACACACAATCTGCAAGGAGGCTCGTCAACATGCTCTCAAGTACTTTAAGCCCTATTTAACGTCGGAAAACAGCAGACCGGTCTACTTCTGTCCCGCGCTTGATATTCTCTATCTTGATATGGTCCAGAACATTGGGGAGTTTGCAAAGCGCTACAACGCGCCTAATCTAGTTGAATTTGACGCATTCGTTTCGCAGTTTCTTTGCATATAAAGAGAGCGCAGAACCTGTTATTTGCACTTCAACTTTACATATGCGGAACAGGTGACGCAGACGCAGCGATCTCTGAGATATTGGAAAGTGAGGGAGAGATGCCCCCAAGATCAAGCAAGATTGACTATGAGCCGCGAAGAGCGCTTAATTACAAGCCACGAAGTCAACGATACGATACGTTCAACGATGAAACAACGGATGATGAAAGTGATAGTGAAGTCGACGCCGCGCGCAACCGATCCAACAGACGTCCTGCTACTAGGACACCAAAGAGCCGCAAGCTACCCAGCAGACATCCGGCACAGTCTGACTACTCCTCAAGAGTTTGTTAGGATCTTCTTGATAACTAGGTGCCGATTCTCTCTTGCTATCTTCTATCTTTTGTTAGGTCTTAACATTCCCACAAACACCTAGTCTGGTGTCTTCCCCCCCACCCCCCTTCTCAAACATGGCAGGATGTATGCAGACATCCTAGCACAAACCCCATCCGACAAATGTCTGAAAGGCCACTCGTCTGGGGCGATCTTACCCGTGTCGGCCGACCGACGTGCACTGTGGCAATAGATCTCTAAGCCCTCCACCTCCAGATTCTCCCTCGCCCGCCAATATTCAATCTATTCCTCGCCACAGGGACACTGAAGTCCAATCGGCGCGGCCTGAAGGCCAAGGCAACGAACATAGGGGGAGGAGCGAGACGATCATCTACGTGTTCATGTTGCCGACCAGAACCCGTAGGTAAAGCAGCAACAAGGTCACGCTGGAAAAGTTCGTATATGGCATTCAATGGCTAGCAATGAAATACCTGGATACAGGTTGCTCCACATTGTTGTTGCAACATATTGAAAGACTATCCAAAAGATAATACTTTGCCGCCTCTGAGGTAATATCCTGATCGTATAATGGCGACCTGTTGAGGTCAAGAGTAAAATCAGCCATGCTGTAGTAGCTTCGGATGCTTCGGATATTCCGTGAATGAAGGTAGTCTATAGTATCGAGCGGATGATGAACGGCGAAAACCCCAACACTGGCGCAAAGCAGTACCACATTTCCCAGTTGCGTGAAACTTGGGTTTAATGCATCCTTCTGTCGTCTCCCCCAAAGCCGCCTCAATAGAGCCCGGTGCTCCGCCTGCAATAACTCAGCGGATAATTCCATGCAACGAAATTGGTCGAACTTATCCAAGCGAGGGCAGAATTGAGCATAGTCGCCAAGGTTAAGAGTGCAGGACTGTGACCATCTCTCTTTCCAATCATTTTTGGTCCAAGGTACGACTTCTGCCGAGCGGTCGACGCCGAGAAGAACCAGGCACAAATGAAGAAGTCTTTTAAATGCGTTTAGGCACTCCTTTTCGTACAAATATGGGAAGGTGGAGCCGTAGAATGCCTCGAGGGCCTTACAGCCATTCGGACAAGAACTCAGTTGATGATAATAAAGTTCCTGACTTTGATGTTTGATAATAAATTTCCCTTCTGTTGGCTCTGGTCTATTGTCATAGGAAACTGAGCACACCGTGATCTGCTGAGGGGCAGTGTTAGACCATTGCAACAGAAATAGTATAGGGTGTCCCCGTACAGGCAAATGCCCTGATTCAGGATGAGTTATGCCAACTTCTCAGCTCCTATCTGTCCAAATCCCATCCACTTGTGTACAGTTCTCCTCTGTCGTCGATGGCGTGCTTGTGCCAAAACCCGTCAGGTTCGTTGTCATCGTTATGGTCCGGTCAAGACTAGTGGTTCTTATTTGATCAAGCCGCCGTTGTGGGGGTTGAGATATTCCCCGGACGATCGAAACATGCGTCTCTGTCTATTTGCTGCACGTAAGTGCGCCTGTTGTTGTCTCGATCTGCAAAAATCTAGACTGATCTATACTGACCTACTGAGATAACAGATATATCATCTCATATATCTTAAAAGATACTTTTTCCCTATATTCGTGGGTTCTGCCTCCTGACTCTTGTAAATCAAGCAGAACTAAAAAGTATGGAAAACAGAAGAGACAGAGATACGGACTACGAAGAAAAGAGACGCAAGAAAGAGCTGGATGAACGGAGGGTCTGACACCCGTTAGCTAGCCTTGCAAAAGCCAGCCATCCGCTGTGGAGCATGTGGGATAGTAGGGACGCGGGGGCAGCGGGGGTCGCGGGGGTTGCAGCCTTGGCTCGGAAGATAGCCATTCACTCACCTCTTCCCTTTATGGGTGGGTTATTGGTGGGGTGTGCTTTGCGTGATGGAGTTGCTCAATTTGCAAAACAACAATATTATGGATATTTGGAATGGAGTCCTTCAACACTCTGCCTCGGATGCTGCGGCGCTCGGAATTCAATAGTGAATGGGGAAACCCGCCTATTTCCATACTGGATTTTAATTATATAAACATGTCATGTTGGAAGCGCAATTTCTTCTCTTGTTCTGAGGAGCAGTTTCTCAACAAGCAACCAGATTGAAAACACAGGGCCATGGATACATCAAATTCCACATATTCAATTGATCCTGTGGTTGGAGAAACGTTCGGAGGAGATCGCGAGAATTCAGCTTCCCATCAGGTCAAACCCTCTGCTGGGAGTGGATATACGAGATGTGTCTGCCATAGTGAGAGCAATTGATAATTCCAGCCGGTCGCTATTTCAGCACATCCCTTTCTCTGCCTGGGTCCTGAAAACACTTGGAGAAAAGGGGGACTTGATCGACTCCTTTCTTTTTCATCATGATATACTCGCCTTTCGGCTCTACTGCCGTCTCCAGCGATGTTCTAACAAGGAGAAGGAGGGAATTAAGAGTCAGCTCTAGAGGTAAGTTAGCTTGCACCTTGTATGGCTTTCTACTAATACTGGACAGGCTGCTTCTGATATGGGTGGGTTCACTCAATCAGCAATATCAGGTGGAATTTGCGGCAAGAATGCGGCCTGCATAGACATCGGTTTTATCATCAACCCTCTTGCGCGTCTCTTTGCCCATCCCATCGATGGATCCCTTGACAATATAATTAGCATCTTGGAGGTGCGATATCAGTGCAAGTATCATCTGCAGCGAGACTTCAATACAGCATTTGAGTTTCGGACAGATACTTCATTCTTCCACACCCTAACCACAGTATCATTAGCCGATTTTGCCATTTTGATCACGCGCAGAGACTCTAGAGCGTTTGAGGATTATATAATTCTTCTCGCAAAAGATTTTAATCGGTTGAATCTGTCTTGGAACGATAGGTGTGAAGAGGTGATGGAGTCCCTTCAGGTGCGGCCTGAATTTCTTGCTATGCTGCTTGAACTTGCCTTGGTAAGTTACCTGAGCATTTCTGTGCCAGCTCGTTGCTGATATCCCTCGAAGCGTTTGTACGAACTTAGTAACTTTTATGCGTTAACAGCCATAGTTCATGGTGTAGACAAGGCTGGACATAGAGGTAATTCCGTCAGAGCTGCGTGATATCGTGTTGTCGAAGAATTATCAAAACTATCGTAACGAGCTACAAAATGGACCCGCACTTCCATTTCTGTTCCCTGCTCTGGTGGATCTTAAGTCGGGGACTCAAGCTCGAGCGCAATATGGGCTGGAAACTGCTGAGTATGAGGCCTGTAGGAGAAGAATAATTTGCTCACTCCGTGAGGTGTTTGTATTCATGTCATACAAACCTGAAATTCTGGGAGCAACATCATGCGAACCTGAGGCTCAGGGAGCAGGCCTCGTGGAGCGAGTCAGGGGTGCTCTTGAAAGCTTTTGTTGTATTTAGTTATGTAAAGAGAGATACTTGTTGACCACAGTTTAATTGATTATCAAATTCATTCGTCAATAATTCTGCCCCCAATCTTAAGGCAAAATCTCCTAGCTATAGCAGGATATCTATCCCAGATGACATGAGGTTGGTGTTAGAGGGCCCCAGTAGCCTAACTAGAGTTGGAAAGATATTGCTTACTAAGACAATCACTGGGCTTGTGACAAGCCTGTTCTGGTAATGGCGCAGCCACAGTAAGGCGCTATCACTAATATCAGTTCTAAGCGATCAGCACTATAATCTTGCTGCAGAACCTTTTGTCGAGTTTTAAAGAAGCTTCAAGCCGTCTAGCGCAGGGATAACATTTTAAATTCGAAAATGTAAAAATGTAGTATCTCAAGTCATATAAACTAAAAGTACAAACTTGTAGAGCTAGCCTGACTTCTAGCAGTATCTACCGCCTCAACTAGAGTCTGGATTGCCTTGTCAGAGTCTTGCGCCCTCTTTTTATAAGTTTCAATACAAAGAGACTTCTGTAGTTTCCCATTAAGATCATATGCCTCTGCCTGTAACTGTTGTATCAGATTTTGCGCATCTTGAAGCTCAATACGCATGTCTGTCAAAGCTGCTTCAGCTCGAACTGCTCGAGCTACAGACTCTTGGTGAGCTATTTGAAGCATATCATTTTCTGCCGTCAAATGTATTGTCCTTGTTGCAAAACTTTCCACGGGCCTGTTCAACTGACTCTATTACTGTAACTATAATCCCAGTGCGCCAGGAATCAACTGATTTGTGCTGCTCAACACCAATAGCCTGCCCTGTCGCTCAACTGGCGGTGTCCTAGGCCCGTTTTCCTGCATATTGCTTCTTAGTAGAATGAACAGAAGGCTGGAACAGTAGAGGCGGATGTGTAAGAGCACTTTACAACCCCGCTTGCTTATATACAACCAGGAAACTAAGCCAGTGAATAGCATTATCACAGCTCAGAGCACCCTGCTGACAGCTAAAGAGCAGAGGAGCAGAAAAACACATCTTAAGAGGGTTAAAACCCGAACTTTCAGGTGACACTACCCCAAAACATCTAGTACACGTGATAAACGCTTTTGTTAGTGGTGTGACAGCGAAAGCGAGATAGAAAGGTGAGTGATCACGTAACTAAATAAGTTCTGATTGAGCTCGACTAACTACGTAACAGCTTTTACCTGACGCGCGGGAAACCTCCCGATGGTTGCCTGCCCAGTATAACAGCAAGACTACACATATACTATTATTGATTTGAAAAACCCGACCCAAATTTGATCTTTGTGCTGCCCCTACCAGCTGCTCAAAATCTACGTGTATACAACAGACAGACCATGGCAGCTGGTTCAGTGGAGGCTAAACAGTTCCTCCTCTCCAACCTCTCCATAGTCCAGTTAATACATTCGTCAGACAGCTCGAAGATTTTTTTAGTCAAGCATGAAGGCACAGAATACTGCCTGAAAGTGGTATGTCAAAAATTAATATTTTTCCCCTTCCTTGGGGCTATTGTTTACAGTATGTCTAGTTCCACGTCAACAAGGACCCGGGATTTACCTCTAAAGGCCGAGATCTCTGTCGTCATCGCTGTGAGATTGAGGCATACAAACTCCTCTCAGCGGCAGGGATATGCGAACAAGGCTTTGTTCCCAAAATCTATGCGTTATTTGACGATATCGACCCTCTCACACCTACACTCACACCGCACCTTAACGCCTTCCTTAGTGATCTACACCGCCCCTGTGCTATCCTACTTGAGTATGTCCCAAATGCACAGTCCCTGAATTGCGAGAACTACACAAAAAATAGGATCCAAAAGGCTATCCTGGGTATCCAGGCTGTGCATCGCGCGCGGGTTGTGCACAATGACCCTTACCCAAAGAATGTACTGATTGTTCCTGGATTGGCAAAAAGCCAAAGCGATGAGCGAGTTGTATGGATAGATTTTGATATTGCACTTAATTTTGGGTCTGCAAAAGTTGGTGCAATGTTACAATATGATGAGAGCACGGAGATTGCGTTTGAAAAGAGCCTTGTGGAGAGCTATGGGAGGGCGTTGGTGAGATTTGGCATTTATTCAAATACATTCTTTGTTTATTCGCTCAACGTTTATCTAGGAAGATGACCAGAGGCAAGGCCTGCCAAAGAACACCAAATACTACTGATTTCCGAGATCGAGCTCCACTTCTTGCTCCAGGAAAAATCACTTGGCAGATTTGCGAGCCATGAGATACACTAAGGAGCCGACTGGTAGAGTCAACATATGCATAACGTCCTGCTAGATTGCGCCCTAAAGGAAGACATACTTGAGCCCAATGCGGAATACGATATATTAACACCACAACCACACTTCACCACAATCAAATATTTTTTCTATCTCCATCACCAGCAAAAAGGCTCAGGTCTTCCCCCCTGAAAAACAACTTAGATGCTCAGGCGATGATACTGTTTTGACGAAATAGCTGCCAGGTACTTTTTGTTCTTTCACAGATCCTCGAAACCCCGGGCATGTCGAGCGGTATGAACTTGAGCATGGCAGTGCCAGGGCGGGTGGGGGCGGAGAAGAGGAGGGCAAGGAGGGGGTCGATGATGTGGCAGAGAGAGGAGTCATGCCAGGCGGAGAGGTCGCGGGAGACGAGGACGACTTTAGCCTAGAGGATGTTTAACAACCTCCATGTATCCCCCCAAACTTCCAACCAACCTCGTGACAAATATTTAACCCACTATTTTTCATCCCATAACCCGTCCACGCACCATACCACGCCGCAAAACAAACCTCCGGCTACAACCCCAACAGCTCCTCTATAAACCCTATCATCGGAAAACCTCCCAAAGTCCCGAACTCCCTCAAAAACCCATAGAGTTTCTCATCCCCAAACCACTCTCCTTTCCCATAGTATTTTGCATCAATCGGCCGGTCTCACTGCGCCTGGTCGAGCGGCCTTATAGCAAAGTCGAAGCCGTGGTAGGTGGTTAGGCTGAGGATTTTGCAAACGGCCATCATAGAGAAGAAGCCGGTTCGGGGCATGCTGAGGTATATATTCCTCGGCCTTCCCATGCCGTCCTTTCAAGACGATCGAGTAGGCCTTCACCTTATGTTCAAATCTCGTTCTTGTTATGGGAGCGTGGCGAGTGGAGACAAACCAATTGCCTTACAGTAGACTACTCCAACCCGTCCCAGGTGGAACGGGTTGCAAGGGAGCATACAAGAAAGAAGTATTCCTTGTATGATATTAATCTACAGAGCCTCAGCCCCGCCCAGTGTTTCCGGGCAGCAACTATGGACGGAAGCAATGCAATCTTCTTGATCTCAGAGGAAGAAAGCAAAGGATGTAGGACAAAAGTGAGAAGCAGCATTAAATATTTTCAAAAATAACTTTTACTCTCCAAGAATCCCTCTACAAGAATCCCCCTAAAAGAGCCCTCCCACCGGAGAGTATTTTCTTCGAAATCCTCTCCTACAAAAAGCCCCCTAGCAAGCTCCTTTTATAAAAAAATAGCTTTCTACAAGAACCCCCTTATCAGAGCCCACTAGAGACTATTTTCTTAGAAAGTCTCTTCTACAAGAATCCCCATAGCAAAGTCCTTTTAAGGAAATAGCTTTTACAAGGAACCCCCTATTAGGATCCACCAAAGAATATCTGCTTAGAAAGTTTTTTTCACAAAAGTCCCCCTAGCAGGCTCCTCTTGTAAGGAAATAGCTTCTACAAGAATCCCCCTATCGGGATCCACCAAAGAGTGTTTGCTTAGAATGTTGCTTCTGCAAGAATCCCCTTAGCAGGCTCCACTTGTAAGGAAATAGCGCATGTTGAGCAAATGCCTAGGAGTGATTGAGCTTTCATAATCATTCCTCCCCAGAATGCTGAGCAATTTGGTTTGTACGAGCGGTCACCCACGAAGGTAGGCGTCTCAAATTCCAGGGCACCGCCAAAGTTGATTTGAGTCATCTCGACAGCTAGACCACAGAAATGTTGATCGCTTATACAAAATTTTTCAACAAGAGGGGTGCCAGAGGATGACGTTGGCACAGCATGTACCTGCAGCTGTATCAAGGCAACATCTGGCAGCTATTCTAGAGAGAATTCCAACGTCAGCGAAAATGAATTGCTGACAAAGCTAGAACCAGAGATGCCTCAACTCCAGTTCCCACCAGGACAGCTGTGGGGCCTTCACGGACAACACTGCATTGCAGCCGGGAAGAATATTCCAATGAGAAACCCCTGAGTGACCGAGAAATCTACCGTCGAATTCGTCAGTGTGCGAACGATGGAAATCTCCATGGAGAGCTGCAGTGAAAGGCTCGGCTGTGTTCAAATAGGCAAGCCCGACTGCAGTCATTGTTTAGGGATACTTGCCTCAGACATGCCTTTGATGGTGTTACCCGGGCACCGGAACGCGATGCGGATCAGTATGCCCCATCGGGTCATAGCAGTCAATTGTGATGAGGTTAGTTCCCACCCAGCATCGTCTGTTCTTCCCCGTTGTTAAGCTCAGCAGGAAGTTGCCCATTGCTTGAACTACGTCAAGAATTTCTGGTACTTACTCTCTTGTTGATAATGATCTGGCATCAGTGGCGAAAATTGACCAGAATACGGTCGAGACTCTACAATTGATGGTGCCACGCTCTGAAGCGAGAGTTGTGCATGGCCTTGTGACCAGTGGCCAGATCTTTGCCAGTTTTGATGAAGATGAAAGAGGTGCCATCTGGGAGAAACTGCGGTCCTTCAACACCCTGGTTCCATCTCTTTATTCCTTCTTTGAAGACTTCAAGTGCTTCGAAAGCTGGGCACACTGTCTGACAAGACTGATTACCTTGGAAAAGTTCACTGTACGTCAAACGATGTACGGTCTATATTGATGAGCAAGAGCCAAGGTAAATGGATGTTGACAGGGCGTCCACCGCTGAATCAGGGAGAGCGCAGGTTGAAATAGAACAAACGGCTGCAGCGCAACTAGCTGCGGAACTGGACTAGGCTCAGCGGGAAGCAGAGGAACCAGCAAGCGAGGCAATATCTCTAAATCTCTTTCCAACCTTTTTGTCAAGTTGGCCCAAAACTTCAGAAACAAAATGCTCCCACAGATCCAATCAACTTGTATTCAAGAAAAGTGTTACACACATTGAACTACTTATCCTCAGTGATTATGAGAGCGATGGTTGCGGGCTTTTCCAAGTGTACGAAAAGATATTCCACAATCTGCGCACCAATAATGAACGTCTATATCATGTTGGTGAAGTGCTTGTCCATTAACAAAATCTCTGTTATAAGTACTGCAATGGTTCCGCCTTCTCCGTCTGTGACTTTGTTGGCGATGTAAGGTAATCGGTGGTGAGCTTTATTCCTGACATTAGCCACATTGTCTTTGGACAAGCTTGGTTTGGAGAGTTGACTATGCGCACCACTCACTAGTGTACACGAAAAAGGCTCCTAGGTGTCGTGCTTTCTGCCTTCTTATGAGTTTTTCCTATCATCTCCCATAGGAGGTCCAAGGCGAAGGGGGGGAACTCCTCCAACATGCCTGCAAATTCTTGTTGTTCTTTCAAGGATGTAATGTTCTGGCATGCGAGGCTGGATATTACATCTCTCAGGCCACCTTCTGTGGATCCGTATATAAAACGAACAAACGAATAAAACGTCCCACCACACCATATATGCTGAACGGCAGCTTCAGATTTCTCTTTAGCAAGAGCTTTGAGTCCCGATATCCCATAATTTTCACCAACAGTATACATACGAGCATGGAATAAAGATGGAGGATCCTGATCAGCCTCTTCCTGACCATCTCGATTGACTGTGGGTAGTTCTTCGGAATCTTGTGTGGAGGACGGGCATAACAAACAGTCATCAACAGTGTAGTCCAGTTTGTAGAGATAGTCCACCATCTTCTCAACAACTAGAGAGTCGTCATCATCGAGGTATATTTCTCCAGTTTTAGCTTCCTACACACAAGTTATAACCCATAATCACTAACTTAAAATTATTAGGTATTACCAAGGATGAGCCTGATGGAATGACAAGGACTACCCGCATGGAGCTTTCATCGATTGGTGCAAGCCGTGCCACTCTGACTGAGCAGCGAGTGTACCTGGCAGAGTTTTTCAGCTCAGCATACGACATTGTGGCGATGAGCATGACTGGAAACTACGAAGGTAGTTTTTTTGGCGAAATTGACATCAATGCACCTATTAACAAAAAGGGAACTCTCGCCGGCTCCGAGCTATGGTCCAACATCTCAATATCAAGTTTGCGGAGCGCATGCATCGACGCGGACATATATATTACATTCAAGAGGAGGATACGGCCGAGACACCCGAGCCCCAAGAGAAATCAGCTCCTTTCCCGCTAAGCCGAAAGGCGGCTGTTACACGAGTGGTTCAAATACTGAAGCGATCCCGTGGCCGTGAGATCCCTGGAACATTTAACCCGATGCTGATAAGCCAATTGTTCTGGGAACAATCTGAGGGCTGGGGCGATATTGCACGTGGCCATGTTGAAGCAGTTGCTCCTGCGTACAAAAACTTCTTGCTTGATGTCCTTGACCATGTTGCTGCGCCAGAGCTCAAAACTAGACTGCTAAGCATGACAGTGCTTCCCGCTCTGGGAGCTGCTCTCAATGCAGCTCTCAAGGAACTTCAAAGCATTGAAAGCGACATCCCATCACGTACAACCACTATTTTACGGACACTCTGCAGAAGGCCCAGCAAGAACGGTTCTCAGGAAGGTTGAAAAAGATGATCCCGGAGGCTACAGTAATAGTTGACCAAAAGACCTGGGGGTTAGCGGACTAGGATACGAGCTACATCGACCCGGCCTCTTACATGAGATGCTTGATAAAGATATCCAGCGAGACATGGAGAAGTTCTCTGCAGAGCAGGCGCTCGATGCACACGATGCTTATTACAAGGTATGTTTTCATGAGCTTTGCATTTTTGTACAGTATCAGATTGCTAATAAACTTGTGGGCAGAGAAGAAGTACTTCATTGACGTGGTCGCAAATCAAGTGATCGAGCGCCATTTGGTTGCCCCCCCTTGCTGAAGTTTTCTCGCCAAAAGCTTTCGCTCACTATAGTGACAGAGATGTCCATTTTCTGGCATCTGAGTCAGCCGAGTCTATGCGCAAACGTGGGCAATTGTAAAGTAAGCTTAAGATGTTGGAAGAAGGTCAACATGCGTTTCGTCTGGCGATGGGCGAAGGCTATTGCTTGGACTCTACATACTAGAGTCACTAGTTAGCCTGCTTCTTCCTTTTGGAATGTTAGGCTTATGATCGAACGCCTAGCAGAAAGGCAGGGTGGAAGCGATATTGGATTAAGATTAGACCTAGGGTTGTTTACATATTAGCTGCTTTAGGTATTTGTTTACTTATTTTCTTATTCAACCTGGAAACTTAATATTTTAAAGCTACTCTCCTGCTCTTCACTTACTTACCAAACGATGGTTGATTCTTGCTACTGCCTGGATAGCTTGCTTTTTCCCAAGCTATCAGAGCTATCAAGCTATCATAGTGACGTGATCCTCCGGCTTAATAAGATATTCCATCCCTGTCCAGCCCCACGAGCATTTGCGTTCCCCGGAGCCTTCACGTCCAATGGTTTTTAGGGTTGTTATGTTGGTGAGACGGGAGTATCAGTGATTTCCAGCCACCACGAGCTACGAATGAAATTGAAGCAAGCCACTTCGTGGCGTATATCGGGCCCATAATATCCCGTGCCGTATTCAAAGAACGTGTACGGAAAGTAAAGTATCTCCAACAATCATTCGTTACCTCCATCCACCAGCACTGTTTTTCCCTCCAACCACCACCCGAGAAATTTCTGGACTTGGGACAAAATGCAAAATTGTTGAGGGTCTCCACACGCAAGTAGTTGTGCTGGAGGATATCATTCACAGAATGGGTGGTGAACAACATCTAATTACAGCATTTGGTGGCCCGTATGCACCTTGAAGACAATAAGAGACTTACGGAAACCGGATTTTTTTGAATACGCCTCTTCTCTTTTTATTGGGTGAGCGGCTTAGTGATTGTCAACTGTATAACTAACTTATAGTTATAGTTAACTTAATCTATATGGTATATGTAACTGTCGCTAATGCTTTTGCTTATTCTCTTGCTTGCTTACAGACTGACTGAATGTTCTGATAGCTAGGCAACACAGTGCAGTTCCCTACGCGTACAAGCAGAAGCAGAAGCAGAAGAAGACAAAATATTCCACTGAAAAACTCAGTAGAAAAGATAGCTTTGCAAAAAGATAACTGATGAAAATAAGGTGATTGGGGAGGATGATAGTGGTTGAAGAAGCGCTGCTGCCTTGGGCAGTCACCTCCGCGGGCAAGTAGTCAGGTAGGTAGGCAATGATTGTAGAGGCTACTGGGGCAAAAGAGCGCAATTACCTCTTCACCATATTGGTAGAGAAGAGGACGAACCATCCAAGCCCAGCCAAGCCCTCCAACAGATTGTAGGGAGTCACCTTCGTAGATATCGGCCTCATCGGTTTGGTTTGGTTTGGTTTGGTTTTTCTGCGTACACCGTCCCAGCCGCCTATTGGGCAGCTATGCGGTAAGACCGCTAGCCTCTTTTAGACTAGTAAGGTCAGCGACTGTTTATCAACCTCATATGCTAGGCTTAGCTCCTCCTGAAGGGTTTCCAGGGGTTCCCTGAGCCTGCTTTTACAGGCTGTGTACCCAAAGGAACTCGTTGCTTCATGCTTAATTAATCTCCTCCTTGTTCACGGCTTCAAATTGCCCTAGTAGCCGTGTGTTAGCCATGAATTTGGCTGCCTTAATTGACAACTTAGGTGTGGCAAGGATTTTACGCAGATCGGCCTCATCTGCCCCTATATCAGGAACAATGTTATGCCGTTCCTTCACTAATTACTAATTTCATCATCTACCACGTTCTCTTGATCAATTCCCTTTAACTTCTTCCATATATACCATCTGCTGATTTGCTTATCGACACTCAGGACTTTAAATGATGGTATTACGATGAAGCTACAAGGTTTGCTCAATCAAAATCTCGTCACCTGGTGAGACCAATGCTGACATGTTCTATCTGAGTGTTAGATTTGAAAACCATTATTTTTCACACTCAGTTTAGAATAGCCCGGTCAATCTTTGGATCCATAGGCCCAACTGTTGTTAAGGTTGGCCGGAATTGTGTTATCAAAGGGCCATGCCAGCTCCCCGAACTTGAAGCACTTCTCTATGTTTCAGAACACACCACAATTCCAGTTCCTCGAGTTCGGCGTACCTACAATGGACCAGGAGGCATATATATAATGATGGATTACATTCAAGGCATGGATCTTCAAACTCTGTGGATGCGCGGCCTGAAACCCAAGGAAAAGGAAACCATTGTCAATGATATTGCGGCTATATTGACTCAGCTTCGAACACTCCATCCCATCAAAGAAGGAATGGTTGCATCTGCGCAGGGTGGTGCTATTCTTGATTACCGTATTGGCAGTCAACTAGTCGGCCCGTTCCAGTCACATTCCAGCTTTCACTCTTTTTTACGGGGTGGTGTTCCGCTGGAAGCCACGGCTAAGGTTTTTGGGGAAGAGGTCGCATTGTGTCATTCCAAGAATTATCGGACGTTCTTCTCGCATTCAGATTTAGCCCCACGGAATATTATCATTCGTGATGGCAGAATTGTCGGAGTTGTTGACTGGGCACTTGCAGGCTGGTACCCAGAGTATTGGGATCTAACAAAGGCTTATTACACTTCATTCAAGGTGCCGGACTGGCCTGAGAGCATCCAACTTAAGCTTCCTTCATATGCAGATGAGCTTGAGGCAGAACGCCTTCTTTGGAGACTCTATGATGAACCAGGAAATGTTTCGCGAAACTAGTTTGTATCTTTATAATCAAACGTTGCTTGGACTAGGGTTGGCCAGGCATTGATTCGCATAATCCAGTATCCAAACTTTGAATTTTTCGATCTCAAAGTTCGGTATCACCGATGCACTCTGTAGAGTGGAGTGGATATGGGCATTCCAAACCCAATGACGACACCTTTCTCCCAATTCCTTATCCGGCAGAGCAACATCCTTGAGGATGATTTCGAGGTCATTTTCTGTCATTTGTGGAGGAACTTTTCCAATCATGACCCGACCGATCAACCGCCCACTGTCCAACGGATTCACATTGTTCTTAATCCTGAAGAACCAATCTCTCTCCAAGTTCAGGTCTTGTCCAGTCTCACTATCCAAACGAACGCCGTCCGAAATGTCGTATGCCATGTTGTCCCGGCCATTGGACTTTTTAGGTGCTAACAGAAGTTCCCAGTGGTATGCACCGTATGTCTTGCGTGTTCCCTCGTGGAGAGACATTTCATCTCGGTGGTGAATGGAGACAAATAGGCGCTTTTTATTGCTCATATCTGTACCACAGCGTTTTAAAATCATTAGAATGATGATGGTTGCACTACAGTTCAAGGGTCATTTCTTCTTACTGTAGAGGTTCGGGAATCGAACATTCAGCAAGCTGAGTTGGAAATTTGCCAGTTCCAGAGTATCTGATCAAATGGCAGTGGTATAGGCAGTGGTATATAAAAGGACCAGGAACCCCGCTCTTAGCCGGGAGCAATTGGTCGTCTGACAGCTTACAGCCAATGATAGTAAGCGCAGCACTACGAATGACATTTCGCCAAGTTTGCCCGGATAGTCTAACGATCCTCAATTTTTCTACAACCTTACTACTACGATATCCTGTCCCCATTTTATTCTTTCCATGTCTAATATCCCTATTTACTGTATCCATTAGTTGTAAGACCTGCTACAGCCGCTGGCGAAATCACCTTTCACCACAAGGCCACCTGTTAGTAGGGTCACAGAATTTGAAAACAAAACGGTGATTCCTCCGGTTTTCCCGCTCTCCCACATCTTGCCAACGGGGATGGCGGATGAGGTAGGATCTCGTACAGCAAGGAGATGATTTGCCATATTCTCAACAAAGCTGACCGTGGGGCTAATATTCGTTTAGCCAGGCCTAGCACCTACTGAACAACTATCTTTTAAGGAAATAATTGCTAAGTTCAATCTTTCCCTCTAGTTCAGAGAGTTTCTTTTGTTTTTATTGCGAATTGGTGATATTTTCGCGCGTCAAAGAAGATGGCTTAATAAATCTGCACTCGTCTTTTTAATTTGGTGGTCTGCTCGGTTGGTAATTACATTACCTACTTCTCTAGGCCCAGCTCCCATGGTCCAGCCAAAATGCTCCTTTCTCAGCTGAGAGAACCATGGACAGGCAAAAAGAATTTGGCAAAAGTATATTTTGTTATTGAGAGTAGAAGGGGTCTTTCTTTTTTCCGTGTGGTCAAGGCCACCATGCCTAGCCAAAAAGTGCTACATAATTGACTGTTTTTGGATTTTGCCCGTTTTCTTTGCAATACTTATATCTGTTGAAATAAACAAGTCCATCCACCATCTCCACCATGTCATGCCCTATTTCCGCTACTGTGGCTGGAAGTCAAGTTCCGACATCTTCACCTGATGATGCAAATATCCTCGTACGATACCTCGCAATTGGTCCCGCAAGACATTGGAAGTGTAGGCTGGAGATCTTACAGTCAGTGCGTACCACTCCGCGCTGCAGGTTACATGGGCCTTACCCATTACTAGCATCTGTCCATGTTCATCACAGATTTCGGGAAGCCTCTCTATCCGGTTCCCAGACGCCTCTGAGGAGATGATGTTTGAATAGTCTGGAACACTCTTGTGGAGAACAGCTCGTTCATGCCTTCCGAAAGACAATTCATTTTTGATAAAATGTCCATTTTTACATAGATTGATATGGCGAAAATCTTATATGCCATCATAATACATTAGTTCAACATGCTTTCACTATTGTTAAGGATCTCACACTTACATAGCCATCATCGAGGATGTCGTTTTCCAGCAGATTGTTCAGTAATTATTGTGTGGCAATTGCAATATCTGATCTGTTAACTGCTTTTCATGATTGCTATCAGGTTACCGAGCGACTCCAGTTGCCACACTAGATGAATTCGGCGTGTTTGTGATGTGCAGGTGTTATACCCATATATCATCTTCCTGAGGTATGGAATCACCGCGGCAAGACCAAACTCGCTGGTTATCACAAGAACTGTTTCATAGGGGCTAACAGGTTCACTGATTCCATGCGGGCCACTGAAAAAGGCCAGGAATTAAATGGAGCCTTCTCCAACTACACGTGCTTGATGAAGAAGAGCTGTGGATATACCACCGCGTGGCTACAAGATAATATCCAACGTGTCCTGCTTCCTGCATGACCATGATGGAACCACGAATGGATGGGTCTGTGCCCATGATGACAAGCTGACAAAGGGCATCCAGCGATTAATATATTGTCCAGCCTGCACTTTCACCGGCCGGGGTAATACGAGCCGGACCCTGATTGCGGTGTTAACAGTGTCATTGGTATTCCTCTTTATCTTATGTTGATGATTGGTGGACACCATTGCTCGTGGGCAACCTTGACGAGCAAACAATCCATTTCGATAGAGGAAGATAAGAAACTGTATAGTTGATGTTAAAACAAAGATTCCAAGTGTGGTGTAAAATATAGATGGGGATAAAGGTTATCTGCAGGCAGATGTCGCCAAATCCCATATACACAAGCTCCGGCCAGGGCCTGGTGTGTGCGGAGGAAGACCTCGTATGATAGTTGGCGGAAAACGGGAAGAGAAAAAGAGAAAGAGTGCTCCTAGACACCCTGTGTTCTGTTTACAATATTAGCTTGCTCATCTCTAGTGGTGGAGCGG
Organism: Blastomyces percursus; assembly: GCA_018296065.1. Taxonomy (NCBI): domain Eukaryota; kingdom Fungi; phylum Ascomycota; class Eurotiomycetes; order Onygenales; family Ajellomycetaceae; genus Blastomyces; species Blastomyces percursus. The sequence goes on from JAFEJD010004532.1 coordinate 18,639, forward strand.
CCTGACATACAACCAATGTGAACATATTGTGAGCTTCATGGATCGAAAAGTCGACTTTCTGCGCCGTCCACATGATGACTATGTGAAAAACCAATAGAGCAGCCACTGTCCAGCCCGCAGCGCGATGAATCCGCCGACAGGATTGGAGGGATATGCTGAGTAGGTCAGCCAGGTAGCTTAGATGTGCAGCAGACAGAGGAAACACCAAATTGATTAGAGACAACGTCCCGGCTCGGCGAGCAGCACTAGCTGCTGATCTGCTACACATAGTTAGAAGAGGTGATGTTGAAAAAGGATGTTTAGTCATGCAACTGTAGGGCTGAGCTAGTGCAGACTAGGGAAAGAGCATGTTGGGCTTCACACAAACACGGGTCTCATAACCTCTAGGCTACTGGTGCAAACGAACTCAATCACCTCTTCACCATATTGNNTCACCATATTGATAGAGAAGAGGACGAACCATCCAAGCCAAGCCAAGCCCTCTAATATCTTAGAGGGCGCGAAAAGTAGGGGAGCCACGTGACTCTCATATTTTAGCCGCTGATGCTTCAACCATGGCTGATCATTTTCATCAATTCTTAACTCTCTCTCTTTTGCTGCTGCTCGATGGTGGTTTGTCACGCATTGTCTACGTGAATAGTTTGCTTCTCTGGACGGTGAATCGGATAGAATATTGCCTCTGGTTTTCTAACTTTACGAATCTGTCCTCTTGATCTGGAGTTGAACTCGCCTCTGATGACTCTCAGAATTTGATTGAACTCATGGAAACGGAGCTAGCTAGAGCAGACTGTCGGCGATGCCTGTTATTCGACAAACGTTTTGAAGGCTATCTTCGATTCGTATGATGAGTACCCATTTTTACAACGTTTCATAATCATTTATGTCCCCTTAACTGAAGATTAGTACTCTGTAGCGAGGATTTACAATCCTTTCGTGAGAGCATCGTTGAGAAAGCAGCTTCATCCATGTCCTGCCTCTTGTCGTCCGGAGGGATATGATTTGGTCAGGAAGTGAATTACCTCCGGGGAATCTAAAGGCGCCTTTCCGTGCCACTATGGCTAAAATATAGGTCAAAATGGAGAAGGACAGGATCTGAATTACTGTTCATGATATCACCAAAGGGATTCAGCTTGGGAAATTTTGTAGCGTGGAAGCATCTCCAGCTTTGGAACAGAGAGTACAGTTTATTTTTCACAAATGTCAGGGACAACCTTGGAAGTCAATGAGAGGTGACACTTCACCAGGATCCAGAGATTCTAAACGATTTCAACGATTTCTTTGCGTGGCTCTTTTGCTCTAGATATAATGGTTTTGGCATTACCGTGTTGGAGAATCTTGATTCGTTGATGACGTTACGTTCTTGCTTTTGTCAACATTGAAGTTCTCTTTCATTTCCGTCATTCCGCTTCTTGATGCAGGCCTGGATACTCTCCATTCATCCGTAATGTAACTCCTTCCAAGGTTAGGGCTACATGTATCACGTGGTTCATCGCTAGTCGCGGGGGATGAGGCTTGATGGGAAACAAAATGGCCTTCATCCAGGGTTATTATTGTTAATCTACTTCTATTCCTGAAGCTCGTTTCGTACTGTGTAAGTAACTGATATATCCAATAAACTTATTTATTGTCTCCTCACATACCTAACATTGACCACTCTAATGACGCATGCTAAATTTCAAATCTAGTGTTTCGGATATCAAAACAAGCTCCAACGACACGGTGAGCATTAATATTCAGTATGGCCTCATAAACCCTACTTGGTAGATGGCCGTGTCGTAGCAAGTTTATATTACGGCTAAGAGTTGCAACAAAAACGCTAGACATTTAGCTTCAAAGCCGTAGATTAGACTGCTAAGTTACCAATCAAAATGGGAAACGCGCTAGAATTATACCCCCGTGGAGTGTACAGTTTACATGTACATGTACATCAGATACTTCTTCAGCTCGCCATTAAAGTTCAGGATAATACCTGGGGCATCATGTCTAATATCAGCGAGCCCCTCCGCTTTGAAATATGTGCGCGCATTTTCCGTTGCGGAACGTTCGCCTCTCTGAAGATACACTCAAGGACGGCTATTCTGACCAGGACTTTCTCCCACTCTCCACACTACTGCCATAGATCATCAGCTCATTCTACAAGAAAGATACGGCTCTTTACAAACATCCTGCGCCATTTTATGAAAGTGTTTTTGAGGTAGTATGGAAGGCCTGGTATTCGCGAAGGTATCTTCACACCCGATAATAGATAAATCGTGTCAAGGGTTTTTCTGCCGGACAATAAAGCCAAGATCAGGGGAGGGTCTCTTTGAGATACGACAGCTCGTTGGTTTCCGCGAGGGTCTTGCGAGCGTGCTTGATGCTCGTGAGAAGGGCGACACACGTGGGAGAGCAGTTAGTAGACACGTTCAGATGGGTATTCGTCGTCCTAGATAAGGAGGATTGGGGGCATGATGGATTCTTGGTCGTTTGTCGCACAGAGAACGTGGCGAAGCTAAGAGTCGACGCGAATGATAGTGAGAAGGTAGAGGGTACGGATGACTGGGTGGCATTTAGAATAAGTGTTGAGGATGCGGTAAAGACGGTAATCTGGGATGCAATAGCGCCGACACTTAAACAGTTCAGGGCACCGAAATTTGTAATTTGATTATATGGAGCTCGAATACCCCCAACGTTCTGTCTTAAATCACCTCGGGGGTTGCGCTCTCTTTACTCGGGGCGTTCAGCAGCGGACTAAAGTATCCTACGAGCTAAAATCTCGGGATTTCCGGCCAAGGTCTCAAGTTCGCAGCTACCCCTATATTACCATAGAGCCACCCCAACCAATATACCTAACGACGTCACCCATCCCCGTAGCACTTTCAACACTCTCTATCCTTTTTTTTTTTTTTTTT
>JAFEJD010004533.1:0-12931 GCA_018296065.1 Blastomyces percursus
AACAGGAACTGAAGTGTCTTATCAACACCCCGTTTTTCGCCAAATTCAACCATGATTCGGATCTGGATACTCTAGATTTTCAGACGGCTTTTCAAACCATCCAGATCAACGCACCAACCTGGTTTAATCTACTTACTCCTGTTCTAAAGAACAAACGCGCCAGTCGAAAGAGTTATGAATGGGCTTCAGATGAAACAACGGTTGTCAAACGGCTATTTGTTATTATGAGTATTATATGTCATTCTTATTCCTTGAAAAATTCGAACTTCTTCAGCTCTATTCTCTCCGCATATTTTCATGGTTCTGGAGTAAAACGACGAGTGATAGAAACTATTTCTGGTTTTGGACTCTGTCACAGCTATGTGATGGTTATCTTTCCTGTTAGAAGAGTATAGGATTGAAGAATAAGACTCTTTCCATAGCCAGTTCTGGCTATGAATAAAGTGTCACCATATCCATATATCATGCGCCGGAGTATACGGACTTGTTCGATGCGTGGCTGAAGAGTACACTGAGGATCCGAATGCGGGCCATGAAGTATTCGTTGAAGAAAATACTCAATAACATCCTGTTGCCAGTCGATACCATCCGGTCCAGCATAGCTTATGACAAGCTGTGGCAGGTCTTCAATCTTTTTTGAAAGTATTTGCTCTAATGATGGCTTTTGAAACCGTCGTTGTTGCTGGCTTTTGCGTCTAGCCCAGCCGTCAAAAAGATGTGTTATGTGATTGGTCCAGAAGTTGCCAGGAGTTGCCAGACGTTGCCAGGAATGATCAGATGTCGCCGAAAGATGTTGGAAGTTGCAAGGAGTTGTCATATGTCACCGAAAGATTTGAAAGATGTTAGAAGTCGTTAGACGTCTCTGAAAGATGTCGGAATTCGCTAGAAAAATACACCCGGTGCTTTCAATAGAGCCACTGATGACTGGATATGTGTTTTCATAGAAAAATCAAGGCGTTGTGTGACTGAACATGATCATGATTGAAAAATTAGCAAATCATTCTCGTGTTCAAAAACAGAGTACCGGTTATCGACGCGATACTTCATACTCACAATATATGTATTTTCAAATAAAAATTAGTTCGATCAATAGAAAATTGAAAACTCAACTCTTCAAAGTGGTACAGAAATTATCTAGAAGCAATGGTGTGTGGTAATTCTATCTCAAACATTCTGGTTGAAGCAAATCCTCCCCGCGTTGCTAACAAACAGGAACCGTTTTTTCTCAGACGCTCCGCGAAGAGTTGTGTTGGTGATGTCCCATTTAGGTTTAGTGTAAGCCTCCTGGCAGTTGATTTGGTTCAGGTGTTAGAAGGACTTGGCAGGTGTTCGGATCGGTTAGCTCGGAGTGGAGTGGCTGAGATAACACAAAACCCCCTTAAGAGCCAGATGCCAGCTGTAAGGGTCGGGTCCCGATTCGGCCTAGTGTCGCCGTTTCAGGTTTGGCGCCTTCTTCGGCCCGTAACTGTACCATCTGTCGGATCCGCATCGGTCCGATAAAGTTCGGCGGATGACCGCCCCCACATTTGATTGAAACATATAAAATCGGCGATTTCTTTGGGAGGGGAGAATGCACTGGCCGCCTGAAGGGAGACTTTGACATTATATATGATTTCAATATTATAGGAATGGCAGAAAAACCATGGTGTCACCTTGGTGTGAAGCTACTTGGCAATTCTGGCTCCGGTTCAGGTTCAGGTCCGAGGTTTGCATAGACACTGATGTTGAAAAATGAGTGCAAAAGTTGGAATCCCGGCGTATATGTAGGTTGGGCAGATGGCCCAATTCTTCCGCATAGTTCAATGCCTAGTTTGCTGGAAATGAGTTGGATTATGTGGCAGCATTGCTTATCTTCACCGTCTTCGTCATTGGAGGCGGTGTTGAATCGACAGAAACCCCAATTGGGTTCCCTATTTTACCTTTGGTCACTGGCACGATCCTTAAGTGTAATTATTCGCTGCCCAAATAATTTGGTCTTGTTAATAACTATAATGGTTGTGAAATAACAATAAATGAATTGCCAAAAAGGTTAAATAAGGAAAGAAAAATGATTCGACAGAGTAAAGGGGAAACAACAGAAAAAGCTCAATCAAGAATTGTTAAGGAAAATGAGATCGAAAAATATTAGTGCAAATTAGCCAGGAATTGTGATGAGTTATTATACTCTTCCAGGGTTAATGACGTTCGTACAGAGATGGCTTAAAGATTCAGTGTGAAAGGACGAAGGAAATACAGGCTCGCTATCCATCTGCGATTGTGTATAAGCTCCATAAGGGTCCAGAAGAGGGGAAGATCCATAAGATGAAGGCATCATGGAAAGAGGAATCCACCCCGTGCTACCATTTCCAAAATTAACTGGGCCAGACGTAGATTGTTGGAAAGGCAATGTTGACCAATATGAGGGGCTATAATATCTTCGGTCTTGATTTTCTGGGCCAGAACTTCCTGGGTTCATGTATTGGCCTTCGCTTGAAAAATTAGGCAACCCGTGGGGGTAGTTCTGGGTGTTCGATTTTCCGTCGTTCGCGTCCAAAGGGGTAAATCGAGGCTCAAGTGAAACTGGTATCGAAAGTGGGAGAATTTCATTATCCCTTGGTAGTGTTTGGGAAGGCATTTGCATCATGGTATCTTCATCGTTTAGACAAGCCAGATTTGATCCATTCTCCGTGTAGTCTTGTTGCTGCCCAGGAACAGATGTACTTTCACAGACATCCCTGGCACCACGATTTGTCTTTTTTTTGAATGAAATACCAATCCTCAGAATTAGCTGTTTACATGCAAAAAGTGATACACCTCAGTCTTCAGATTTAATCTCCCTACTGGCATAAACATGAGTTTGTTGATTCTCCTCCTCCGAAGCCACCGAATGGCCTTCACTTGCCTGTTCCAGATAAGTTTCAAGCTCACGGCGACGGTCAATCTCTTCCTGCAGTGTAGTGACGTGGGCAAGGTGTTCGTTTTTCTCTCTTGAGAGTTCGTCTAGAAGAGCTTTCTGTTCATCTTGAGATGCCTGATAACAGGCCTGCCAGCGAACATTCTCATCCCGCAGGTGACCGATTACGTATTTGTCTTGTCGGTGGACAGCGGTGGCTTCCTGCAAGGATCTCATGATGTGAGAGTTGTAGCGCTGTAGCTGTTCAACAGTATTCCGTAGAGCTTCCTCTCGCGCAAAAATACTCTCATAGTGTCCCAGTCGAAATGAGGGCGGGTCTGCTTTGTGGTCAACTCTTCAACATCTTCTAGTATTTTGCGTCTTTTAGGGCTTACCTGTTGACCCACAGAATGGGAGCTGCGCGCGCGATCCATACTTCCTCTCGATGCGGTTGGTAATGTCTTTTCGACGGTGAGCTGTAGAATCTGGAGGTGGGCACTTGAACATCTTTATATAGTGCGGCCGCCAACTCATGTATGGCCAGTCGAGAGTGAATGATTGCCTTTGGCTAGATTGAGTGGGTGCTTCAGTCGCCCGGGCCCACATGGTTCCCGCCTAGTCGGGATTCCGTACCAGACGACGGCTACATCTCGGCTACATCTTACAGCTACTACTCCTGATCTTCATTGCAGTGTGGGTTGAAGCATGTGAGAATGTAGTCGTCTGAAAAATGGAAGTTGATGACACTGGAACTGTATCTGCGCATATCTTCACATGAAATTAGTGCCATCGTGGCATGAGTATTGCTAGGTAAGCTGACGTATGCATATCATGTAAGTGCCAGAGATGTCAACATCACTCATATCGTCAAGCGCAGGATCGATTAGACACTCAGAAGCTGTATCTGGGTCTATTGAATCATATAATTCTCGAAACCAGGGCTCACTCTCAAGAGCTGCACAGTGGTCTCCGCCGGCTTTAACCTGGATGATTTAGTTAGCATGATTTGCTTCTTCCTTTCTCATCATGCCCTTCCATAGATGCCATCAGGGGTAAGCAAACACTTGCAGCATACCTCTACTTCCACAGCAGGATCACTTTTCAAACCCACTTCAGGTTTACTGGAACTTTCAGCCTGTAATTCCTTCTTGTCATTATGGGGATTCATTGACAATCTCAGACTGGGTCTTACCAAGAATCGGCTCTGCAGAGGTTCACGGAATGATAGTTCCGCCTTGTGATTGCGATGTTGTATATTTTCCCATTTAAGTTTGAGGGTTTCGGCTCTTCTGTTCCGGTGAGCAGGCACAATTTGGTTAAACAAGCATGCCATTTCCTGCCAACCTGCCTCCGGATGTGTGAGCTTCAGCTCTCTGAGTAACTTCTCTTCCTTCTTGCAATTCTCCATATCTTTCCATTTGTTTTTAAGGCCGTCCTCTGTTCTCTGGCGATTGGAAGGAACAGAATCATTGAACAATATTCTCAACTGTTGCCAGGTGGTACTTGGATGGGACAGCTTTAGTTGCTGTAGCAAGCTTTCCTCCTCCGGATAGTATACATCGCGCCGGTCATAGGCATATAGTTTGCGTGACATGGCCAAGTTCCAATGGAAGGCTCTCAGTGCCTGAATGACATCAAAAAAAATTATGATAGATGACTGCCCGGGTTAGCAGTATGGGCGACTGTTATTAGTAGTCATCTTTGTGTAGAGTGGAACCAAGAACTAGATAGCTAGCGGGTGAACAAACCCAAGCCTTCTAAGTTCTCGACTTTAAGAGCAGAATGAACGGAAACAATTGGTAAACAACATGACCCACTTAATCAAAATGGCGCAAATGATAGGAAAAACAGAGTGTTGATTAGTTGAACAATGGCCCAAGAAGCGGTGCCCTGAAGACGGCGCTCATTTTTTTTCATGAGAGAATCAAGTCTGTTCGATTAGATAATTTTAGTGGGTCTTATTTGACCAAGCCGCCGTTGTGGGGGTTGAGATATTCCCCGGACGATCGAAACATGCGTCTCTGTCTATTTGCTGCACGAAAGTGTGCCTGTTGTTGTCTCGATCTGCAAGAATCTAGACTGATATACTTACCTACTGAGGTAACAGGTATATCATCTGATATATCTTAAAAGATATTTTTATTTTCCTATATGGCTGATTCATATAGCACGCTTTCGTGGGTTCTGTCTCCTGACTCTTGGAACAGTAGAAACAGAGATGCAAACTAGGAAGAAAAGAGACGCAAGAAAGAGCTGGGTGAATGCAGGTTCTGACATCCTTTAGTTAGCCTTGCAAAAGCCATCCGTTGTGGATCATGTGGGGATAATAGGGAGGGACGCGGGGGCCGCGGGGGTCGCAGCCTTGGCTCGGAAGATAGCCTCACTCACTCACCTCTTCCCTTTATGGGTGGGTGATTGGTGGGGTGTGCTTTGCGTGATGGAGTCGCTCAATTTGCAAAACAACAATATCATGGATATTTGGAATGGAGTCCTTCAACACTCTGCCTCGGATGTTGCGGCGCTCGGAATTCAATAGTGAATGGAGAAACCCGCCTATTTCCATATTGGATTTTAATTTTATAAACATGTTGGACGCGCAGTTTCTCCTCTTGTTCTGAGGAGCCATTTCTCAACAAGCAACCAGATTGAAAACACAGCAGAGCCATGGATACATCGAATTCCACATATTTGATCCCGTGGTTGGAGAAACGTTCGGAGGAGATCGCGAGCATTCAGCTTCCCATCGGGTCAAACCCTCTGCTGGGAGTGGATATAACAGATGTGTCTGCCATAGTGAGAGCTATAAAAACCATAGATGGGGTATAAGGACTCTGGTAAGAAGGAGCTGCTTTGTATAGCTGCACGGAGTCGACACAAGAGGAGGGAACTAGATTCGTAGACTATAGACTGACACTCGATTATTGTACAAGGTAGAAAACAGGAGATGAAAACTTTTCAGGAGTGGGTCCCTGGACCAATCTAGGTACCGAGATATTCCCGAGTGCAACCCGTGTCTAACCAGATTCGTTACAAGAGCAATTGATAATCCCAGCTGGTCGCTATTTCAGCACATCCCTTTCGCTGCCTGGGTCCTGGAAGCACTTGGAGAAGAGGAGGACTTAATAGACTCCTTTCTTTTTCATCACGATATACTTGCCTTTCGGCTCTACTGCCGCCTTCAGCGATGTTCTAGCAAGGAGAAGGAGGGAATTAAGAGCCAGCTTGTGGAGGTAAGTTAGCTTGCACTCTGTATGACTTTCAACTAATACTGGACAGGCTGCTTCTGATATGGGCGGGTTCACTCGATCAGTAATATCAGGTGGAATTCGCGGCAAGAATGGGGCCTGCATAGACATCGGTTTTATCATCAACCCTCTTGCGCGTCTCTTTGCCCGCCCCATCGATGGATCCCTTGACAATATAATTGGCATCTTGGAGGTGCGATATCAGTGCAAGTATCATCTGCAGCGGGACTTTAATACAGCATTTGAGTTTCGGACAGACACTTCATTCTTCCACACCCTAACCACAGTATCATTAGCCGATTTTGCCATTTGGATCACGCGCAGAGACTCCAGATCGTTCGAGGATTATATTCTTCTTGCAAAAGATTTTAATCGGTTGAATCTGTCTTGGAATGATAGGTGTGAAGAAGTGACAAGCCTGTTCTCGTAATGGCGCAGCCACAGTAAGGCGCTATCACTGAAAATGGTTTAATGTAATATCAGTTCCAAGCGTAGTATCTCATGTCATATAATTTCTAAAAGTACAAACAGGTAGGGCTAGCCTGACTTCTAGCAGTATCTACCGCCTCAACTAGGGTCTGGATTGCCTTGTCAGAGTCTTGCGCCCTCCTTTTATAAGTTTCCATCATACGAAGAGAGTTTTGAAGTTTCCCGTTAAGATCATATGCCTCTGCCTGTAACTGTTGTATCAGATTTTGCGCATCTCGAAGCTCAATACGTATGTTTGTCAAAGCCGCTTCAGCTTGATCCGCTCAAGCTACAGACTCTTGATGAGCTATTTGAAGCATATCATTTTCTGCGGTCAAATGTATTGTCCTTGTTGCTTTCCACGGGCCTGTTCAATTGATTCTATTACTGTAAGCAGTGAGTAAAGGGATCTGTTGCTGGGGAAGTATACCTGAGTTACAACCTCGCCACATACTCCAACGCCCTGTGTAGATCCTGTTGAGTTTGTGGCCGGTATTGCTCGGCTTCGCATGTATTCGTCCGCTGGGACTGCCTCAAGGGCGGAATCATCCACAGCACTGCAGATTTCATCATAATCTCGCACACTACTCTTGCTCAATTGCTTTTCCAAAAGGTGTTTCTTTGATGGCAAGACTAGCCAGCGGTACGGATCATCCGGACCAGGCTTCAGTCTTACTCTTGTTGCATCAATATGTACTCCCAATTTCTCATCTGTATTGAATATCAGTTCAGTAGCATGGTGGATAAATCAATCAACCTACATATATGCTGTGCCAGATGAACACGGCATTGATGGCGACGTTCAGCCCGCCTCTTATTGCCATGGTTGCGATGAATAGGCGCCATTGTCAATAGACTCGGACAACAGAACTCCAATTTGCAGCAAGAGACCGCTCCTGCTATACCTACAACAGTCTTTATGTGTTTGTGCTGTGCTGACAGTCGCCCACCGACACCCCCCCACCGATCACCTACCGATCACCCACCGATCACCCACCCACATCTTCTGGCTTCCTGGCTTTCCGGCTTCTCAGCTTCCCAGCTTTATTTAAGATATTAGCCGGAGAAACATTTGTCTTATAAATAAACAAAACAATCTCTCAAAACAGGGGCAAATCAATATTACCAATGCACATTTGAAATGATCAGTCATATCATTCAGAGTCAAGATGTTGAATGCAAGGGGTTGGTTTTTGATTGGGAACAGTCATAATGTTCTTTTTTGCCTCAATCCCGTGTGCCGTACTGAGTCTTTACACATTATGCGCTAAAAAGAACTACAATGTTGGAATTCTCACTCTTGATGTAAGTGTTGCCTAAATCTGTGTTACATGCTCAAGACATAACCACTATAACTCTAGCTCGTTCCATTGAACATCTCTGAGAAGAGTATACCACAAGAGATTACGATCCCGCCTGACTTCCTCACTGCGGACCGCGAATTTGAAGAGATTACGAAAACATTACATTCTGCTGGAAAAACTCGTAGAGATGTTTCCAGCATTTTGACGACCATTAAAAGCGGTTTACACGATACGATCCCACGGAGTTTCTCACTAGGGATAGATAGGTATTGCATGGGATACAACAACCGGAAGGATTGCAGAGCCCTGCCAGCTGATTTGTCAAAGATTTCTAAAATCCATCAGTCTGAGAAAGCCCGGTCATTTGACAAACTTTTGAAAAACAGTACACATGGCAACATTCGTGGCTTTTTAATCCTCGCACTGATCATGATTCCGATCTTGGCTGTCCTACTCGCTTGGTCTATGTCAAAACTAAGAATGACATACGACGTTCTTGGTGTTCAGCGCACCGCCTCACCAATGGGTGTCTTATGTCCAGCCTCTTAATTCTGGCCGCCAGTGCAGCGCGCCGTTGTTCCAGTGCTGGTTTGACCGGTTGGATACCTAGCTCGCGGTGGAGTGCTGAGATAGGTGTGGTTTTGTACACTGGCAAGGACCCCTTCAGGGCGACCCTTAGTGCTAGATCTAGTTGCTTGACCAATTTAGTTGTCTGGTTATAGACCTCCTTGTTCCCCACTAACCGCGATGCGCCTGGCCACCAGGCCTCCGCTCCATAGTACGGTACCGATAGTACGCATGCCTGTACTGCTTGCCTTAGCAGCTGCACAGGGGCGCCTCTTACGGTGTTGCTTAGTGCTTGTATGCCACCTGCCACACGGCGTGCCTTTGCCGCCATGGTCGCCACATGTCGTTTGAAACTCAGCTTCCGGTCCAGCCAAATGCCAAGGTAGCGCACCGCACTGTCCAGGGCGGTGGCCCAATTAAGTTTGTTTCTATCCCTGTATCCAGCGTAATTGGAGGGTTTTCCTGGTTGTGCTTGCGGCTGAAATGTGCCAGCTCTGTCTTGGCTACGTCAAATGTAAGACCTTCGCTGTTGGCCCAGGTGTTTAGTTGTTTTAAAATCCTCCTGTAAGGTGACAGCGTTGTCTTCTAGTGAGCTTCCAGCACAGAGTAGTGCTATGTCGTCTGCATATCCTGAGCGCGCACGTCTTCTTTGTAGGGACCCTAGGAAGAACATGGGCTGAATGTACAGCATGAAGAGAATGGGAGAGACAGGAGAGCCCTGTGGCACTCCAGCTGGAATAGTGAATGAACCGCCCAACAGCCCATCCATCCTAGTTCTGCCTGACCGGTTAGACATGAAGCTATGCACCCAGCTAATAAGATTTGGCGGCCATCCTTGCTCCTGTAGTCTCTTTACCATTCTTCCTGGAAGGACTACGTCGAACGCGCCTTTGATATCTAGAGTAAGAAGCGAGACCACCTTTCCACGAGCCCAGGCCTCCTCTATATCGTGAACGGCTGCAGCCACCAGATCTGAAGCAGATCGTCCTGGTAATGCTCCAAAGTGCTGAGGATGCACTATCTTCTCACGGATGGCCGTCCAGGCAAGCCTTCGAGCTATAAGTCGTTCCAGTCCTTTGCCCAGTGTTGACAACAAGGCTATGAGGCGGTATGAACGAGGGAGTGTTGGGTCCCGGTTAGCCTTGGGCAGTACTACCAGGATGGCCTCCCTGAATGGGGTTGGATGCCAGCCAATTCTTAGGCATGCTGTATAGAGTCTTTCCACTGGGCCTTGGATGTGTCTCCAGGTCAGTTTAAGTACTGCAGTTGGCACTCTATCAGTTCCTGGTGTGGTGTTGCCAGTGTTCAGTAGAGCACTCTGAATCTCATATGCTGTGATCTCTGGAAAGGGAAGTGTAACAGTATGACAGTCAGACCATCTGATTTGCACATCCTCCTGGCATGCGGCCTTCTGCAGAAGAACTTGTTGAAGCAACTCCCTCTTCTCTTTAGGTTCTGTTCTAACTGTTCCCGTAGCTAAATCCTTGAGAGGCGGTGAGTGGTAGCATCCGACCGAGCGTGCCCATTTGATCATTCCAAAAATATCTTTTCCCTCCGAGGCTTTCTCGATTTGACTGCGCCAGTACTCTCGCTTGGCTCTTCTAATGACTCGCCGCATGTCCCTTCTTGCTTTGTCTTTTGCTGCAGGGGCAGTGCCAGAGATACTCTCCTCGTGCTGGATCTGTCTCATTCTTGCTGTTGCCGTTTGACATTCTCTATTCCACCAGGGCTGACCTACGCCGCGGCCTGTGGTCTTCTTGGTGGAGGTTTCCAGCGCGGCCACCAGGGCATCTGTAATGCCCTGTGCTAGTTCGTCTAACTGGTCGGTGCTAGGAGACTCTAGGAGGTTCCCCAGTTGAGCTAGCCTGGGAGCATGAAGTTCTAGAGTCTGATAGATGGCCTTCTCATCCACTGTATCAAGGCGGAACTGCCGTCTCCTCTCACCCGGGTTTGCATGTCTTGGGAGGCAGATGGTGGTCATCAGGCTCCGATGGTCTGAAGATTTATACAGCTGGTTTACAACCTGAGTATCTGCCCCCAACTGTGAGCTGTTGAGTAGCCCAGGCCTGGTCCAGCATGTTAGGTCCTCTGGTGGGTGTTCCTGGCTTCATGGTGAGGGTGAGGTTGTTTTCTATAGTCCACTGAAGGAACTGTTCGGCCTGTTGGCTCGGAGAGTTGACCCCTGGCTGCCATGCTGGGTGCTTAAGGTTGAGGTCGCCAGCTAGAAGCAGAAGTAGTGCGGGAGGGGTCCAGTCAAGCAGACAGTTGACTCCCTGTCCTGGGTCCGTTGACCGGCCTGGTGGTGCATTGTAGATGTTGACTAGTTGAAGTTGGAGCCCCCATGCTGATAGATTTAGCATGTGGATGTCTCGGTTTGCGCTCCATACACCTGGGACTGCGTATGCGCGGATTTGTGGATACTTTTGTACATATGTCAGAACACGGGGTCTCTTATTCCATTCGTCAATAGGGGTGAAGCAGTTGTAGGCTGGGTGCTTCTTGGATATGCGGCGTTTATGATCTCTGTGGGTCCATGGCTCTTGCACCATAATTATGTGAATTCCTTCCTCGTACGCTAGATTAAGAGCAGCCTCATGGGCTGAGTCTGCTTTTCCAACGTTGGCCTGCATGATCTGTAGAAATTGTGGGACCTTAAGATTCTTCTTCATTAAGACGCTGAGGGGGCGTTGGAGTTGCACTGGGTGTCATGCTAGATGATGGTACGGTGCGAGGTATATGTTGAGAGGAGCCAGTTTGTTCCTCATCTAGAGCTGAGTATCTACCGCCACAGTAAAAGTCCTTTGACTTTATCCAGTACGCCTGGTTCTATGCCTTTCGGATGTCCTTCTGTCGGTCCCTCGGGTGTCTCTAAATAATTCCATTCTTAGCTGTAGGTCGCATTGGGCAGGAGGGGTCGTTTGCTGCATGGGGTCCGAGACAGTTAACTCAGCGATCAGGGCAGCCACAGATCTCATTCTCTTTCTTATGGGACGCGGTGTGCCCTTCTTGGTGGTCTTTGGAGCTGCATCTCCTGCATCGGGCTTTACGGTTGCAGTATCTCTCTGGGTGAAATCCCCAGCACCTGTTGCATTGTAAGATTTGCACCTTTGGTCTCTTCTTAACCACTGGTCTATTCCATCCGTACAGCGTGACCCTTGCTGGCAGGTTGGCTCCTGCCTCTGGAGGGAAGGCTAGAATCAAGGCAGTTGTGGGGTTGCCTGCTTGATTCCTAGCCCAGCGGCTCTGTAGAGGCTTTATCTCAGTTTGAAGCTCAAACTCCTCTGCGGCTTGCTCTGCGGAGAGCACTTGTGTTCTTCCCTCATAGTCCGGATACTCCGGTGGTAGGTCTGGAATTATACAGACCAGCCAACGCTCTTCCTTCTCAATCTGAGCGCCAGTGAGAATGGCTGAGATTTCAGTACTCTTGCCAAGCAGGGCCTCAATGCCCTGCGTGTTGTGAGCTGTGATGGCCAGCCCAGTGGGAATATGCTGTACTCCCTTGATGGTGGCTGCCAGGGTTCTGCAAGTTCGGCTCTAAGTTTCTGGAGAGTGGCAATTGGGCTTACCTTTCGGGCTACGTGGTCTGAAGGTAGGCGGGCAAGTATCCGGGCTGGTCTTCCCACTTTAGGCTGACTCGGACGCAGAGGTTTCTTGCTTGCCGGAGCGGATGCTGACATGCTTGCTGCTGCAACTCCTGCATAGGTTTGAGTGTTCTGGGGAGCCTCCTTGAATGGGGTGGGCTGAATCTCTCTGACCATCCCTCCGTGAATGTATCCCTCGAGCTTCCTCTCTAGATCTGAGATCTTTTCTCTCAGCCCTGCTGTTGTCTCGCTGATGGCATTGCACCTTGCCTGAAGTTGTCTATTGGTCTCTACAAGTTGTATGTTATCCTCATGTAGTTTGACATTTGATGTCTGAAGCAGTTCCACCTTCATGATCAGGGTTTCTAGCATTGGTCGTAAGGGAGGATTTCGGGAGGTCTTGTTAGGCGGTGGCGGCATGGAGGAGCCCGGGCTCTCTAGGAGGATCAGTTCACGCGTGTTGCAGCCGTCCGTACGTTGTGTGGGGGTCGATGGGCATGATCTTTTGGACCCACTCCTGAGGATGATGATGATGATTTCTTTAACGCCTGGAGGCACGTACGCGGCTGACTAAGCAATACCGCCCCGGCCACAAAACCTCCCTAGGGGTATCAGGCGCACCAGCGTAGCAGCTAATCTGCCACCTGATGTATTCTAATCGGCCGAGGCCTTTCTATAATTAATATTACAAATTATCCCCCTTCCTGGGGGTTCTGACTGCTAAGCTAGGGGAAAGAGAAAGCCTAGGTCTGACTGGGAGAAGTGTCCCATGTGGTGTCTGCAGGCACAGGACAGCAGGCTGTCTTATGCCAGGGGTTTGAGAGAAATAGAGGGAGAGCGGCAAATAAGAAGGGGCAGGGACAGGATGGGGAGGAGAGGAGAGAGAGAGGGGGG
>JAFEJD010004534.1:0-18363 GCA_018296065.1 Blastomyces percursus
TGATTGTGGTGATTAATGATATTTAGAAGACGAAGAATAATGATAATTGAAAATATTACCGTTGCGGTGATATTACCGTTGCGGTGGGGCGCACTCCCTAATGGTAGTGAGTAAGCCTGGCAGGTTAGTGGCTTATGTGTGTACGGGGCGCTAGTCCGTAATAGGAAGCCATGGCTCCGGGCAGTGGACACCCGGACTAGCTACCCCGCTTCTAATATATATTAAGGCCGCTACTATACAGTTTAGATACACGAGAATATCTATTTGTACATGCCAGCCGCTATTTCTACATGACCCAAAATCTCGAGAGGGTTTAGACTGACTATCTGTAACTACATGACATCTACGATCCAAAGGGTTCTAGTGCGAACCTTAAGTTCCGCCCTGCCCAGGTGTGCCCAGTTGGACAATATTAGCGCTAGCTACTAAGTCAATCAACCAACCCTCTCATTAGGTTTGGTCATGTGACTTTATCGGCCCGATAGATTAGCCGGGCGCCCCTGCTGACATGCAGCGTTGTCAATGATAAGGTCAGGTACATCTCGTGAAATTTGGAAGGCTATAGCTGGGAACACAGGATGCCGCAATGCACGATTCATGAAAATAACTAATTCAACTTGCTGAGATTTGTAAAGGAAAAGGTCTAAATTTATCATGACGATAGCCCCAGTTTTTTCCGCCTCGTTTCTTCCTTTCTTGCCTTTCGCTCCTGGGTGGTCGCATCCCTGTGTTTTTTGCTACTCTTCTCCACATGTTGCTCTTCCGACCTGCCATGGGCAATTCCCGAACTTTTAGATGTCTTCGATTTCAAGGACGGATTCACGTCTCTATCTCTTGAGTGTATCTCTGTGCTACCATCGTCAGAATTCGAATGTATCCGTTTATGTTTTTTGCGTCGCTCCCCCGGTTCATTATCCGATCCTATCTCGATCGATGACTTCCTCCTCTTTTTACCTTCCCGGTCCTGAGGAATTGTTTGAGGCATTCGGAACGAGGGCTCCTCTGACTCGTCCGAACTAGATCCGAATATTTCCGGCTGCTCCTCCGTCGAGCCAATTGGTTTATATCGCATTTTAAGATGTCTGGGCTGTTCGTGCTTGGGCTTTGTTAGTTCACTTATTGGAACAGATTGTTCCGAGTGTGTAGCGCCGTTTGCCAAGTCAACAATCCGCTCCAAATGAAAGGTTTGTGCGACATTAGCGCGGCTTCGGTGGTAGGCGTTGCCCTTTTCGTCGGGGAGCAGAAGCGACTTGTACTTTTCCGCCCCAATCTGGTCCTCCCGGAGCTTGTAGTTGACTCCCCGATGTGTCAATATCGATCCTCCGGTGGCCACAGCATCCAGTGCAAGTTCTTGTATAGAGTTCATCGGCACGGAAGCCGGGGCTGTGATGTGCCATATCTGTTTCCCTCGTAGATCTGAAAACACTTTTGAAACATCCGATGACCACGGCGTGCTTGTTGACATTATCTTAAATCCTTCCGGTACTTTGAACTCTTGCGCAGGTATAGACTTCGGTACGTCGGAATCCCTAGGAAGTAACATTAGTATTTAGAATTACAGCAGTCGTCCGTTGGATATGGCGAAGATGCCTTACATCCTAGGCGTGCTAGGTTCTCCTTCCGATGAACTGACACTTTCATTTTCAGCCTCTGAGTCTGAACTTAAAGAGTTTGGTTCTGGGACAGGTTTTCGCTTCGCTTCTTTCGCGTTGTGCTTTTTTGATTTAACCTTCTCGGTGGGTTTTCGGACGGAGGACTTGGTCTTTTGTGGCGTTGGTTCAGGAGAGGACGGGGACTCCAGGTCACTACTACCACTGTCTGTGACGATCTCTTTGCTCAACGGGGGAGCCATATTTTTGTTCGGGTCGTTGAAGGGATTCTATGCGCGCGAGATCCAATACGAGCATTCGAGAGGGAGAAGTTGCTGGCAGGTTTAATATGCAATCATCGATAAAGTAGGATAGTTATATAATTTAAATATAATAGTTTTAATCCAGAAGCTAATTCCAGAATTAGGTGTTGGCATTGGTATTGGTTTGCGCTCCAAGCCTTGTTTATTCGTCGCTTCAAGATGTTTTCGCTCGACTTTTTTTCAGAGCTTTTGATGCACGCCGTAGTGCACGGACCACCGCTGAAGGTCTCTGCCGCACTTGCAAGCCGGAGCTTTGCAGCAAAAACCTCCATACAGGCCACTTACACTGGCTAAGCTGGACTTCGCTAAAATGAAAAGGAAAGGAGATATGCAATCCCAATCAGGTACGCGGCATTGTTTTCTCTAGCTCTACTGTGAAGAGTAACCTCATTAACAGTTTCATATCTTAGCCCCCGTCAGCGCAATTGCAGCCCGGAGGTCGCGACTGGCCGCAACTTCGCAAGCTTCAACGTCGGATGTTGAATTGGTTTTGAACGAAGAACCTCCACTGAAAAAACCTAAAATTAACTCCTCGAAGCGGTCCTCTAGAGATAACTCCGAGAAACGACAGTCCCGGCGGCAGGAAGGGGACACAGTGGCTAAAGTCGATTTTTCGAGGGTGGTGATACCCAAGGGGAAACACTCAAAGAAGCCCCTAGTTCAGGATACGGCCCAAGAACACCAGAGCGATGTCAGTGATGAGGATGATGGTGTTGAGACAGAGATTGCTAGTGATGATGAAGAGAGGTATGGATTGCTCTGATGGGCTGGCAAGACGAAGCGCAACTAACGAAGTCTTAGTGACGGACCATTGGCAAATGCTCCAACAGAGTTCCAGCATTTCTTGTTATCGAAAAGTCGCATAGGTAGCAGAAACGTAGTTTACCGTACCGAAAATGCGATATGTATTCGTTTGAAATTAAAAATGGTACGTCACTATGCCCTATGTCTTGTGGCATTCGCTAATGTGAGGAAGAATGTGGCTCTCATCGGTCAATATGACATATGGGTTAAACGAGGTGTTGTCAGTGTAATGGGAGCGAAATTGCAGCCGAGTCCTCGTCTCTATAGAGTCTATGCGCCGTCCACACATTCACTTCCCGTTATTAAATGCGTTTCAGGAGTTGAGGATTTCGCGGAGGTTGAGATCCGGTCCTGCAATAATGGACTCTGCCGCTTAAGGAATCTTTCAAACTTATATCACCGGATATGGAATAGCAAAGAGCTAACTCCTAGTTCTATTTTACAAGCTAGCCGACTATCATCATTCTCAATCGTAAGCCCTCTTGAAAAGGCTTCGTTGAAACTATTACTCAGGTTCTAACCAATTGCCAGCTCCACTCGTCTTCAGACGACCCCTTGAAACGACATCTACGCCCGCTACATCTTGAGAAGAAATGGAGCACGTCTATTCATATTCTGTCTCAACGAGGGGGTGCCCTTCGAGTACTAACTTGTGGCCCGAAAGGATCTGGAAAATCAACTTTCAATAAGTATCTTCTTAATCACCTACTCAGCCCACCGCCACTGGAGGGCAATTTGCAACATGACCAACATGGAGTTGCATTCCTAGATTTAGACCCTGGACAACCTGAGCTGTCCCCGATGGGCCAAATATACCTTGCCCACCTGCGAACGCCCCTTCTCGGGCCGCCATTTACCCATCCAACTATTGATTCTCAATCAGACGGATGTATTGCTAGGTCCCATTATATTGGGACATATTCGCCGAAGGACGACCCTGATCACTACATTATGGCCACAATGGATCTAATGAATCGCTATCATGAGCTTGTCCAGAGTTACCCGCAATTGCCCCTTATCATAAACTACCCCGGTTGGATTTTCGGTCTGGGTCTCGAGATTGCAATCTCTCTGGTCTCATCCTTAGGCCTCACTGATGTAGTATATATGAGTGACAAAGGCCCAGCTGAAGTGGTGGAACCGTTGACAGCGGCAGCCTTGGAGGCTGGCATTTCCGTGACCATACTTCCATCTCAGCCCACAGATTTTGTGACCAGATCCAGCGCGCAGTTAAGGTCTATGCAGATGCTCTCTTACTTCCACTCGACCCATTATCAAGGAAACGATAGAACTTGGTCAGACACGCCACTATGTCGAACTCGCCCTGTGACAGTTAAGTACGCTGGAGCTTCACAAGGGGTATTTGGGATAATGGTGATGGGGTCACGCCATGACCCGGATATGCTACGTGATTTGTTAGATGGAGCTGTCGTGGGCGTGGTTGCAATTGAAAACCTGGATGCAATTGCAAGCGTCAACGATGAAGACGCATGGAATGGCGAAACTCTCGACGATAGTGGTGATAAAAACTTTGGTGCGTCCCATTTCGATCCCGACGGTGACGTGAAAATGGACGCAGATGTCACAGCAAACGAAAACCAATCATCATCGTCACCTTTATCGTCATCACACCCATCATCCAACTATGACCAGCATCCCAGTATCACTCGCACGACACGAGAGAGCCTCCCTTACCTATTCGTTGGCGACGGTGCATGTACGCCCCTTGACCCCAACCTATCACATTGCCTAGGCCAGGCAATTATCCGATCTGTCAACACCGAAACCCAAACACTGGACATCTACACGCCCATACCACTTTCCAAAATTCGCGAAACGCTCGAGCAAGGAAACCGCCTAATCCTCGTTCGAGGGCAGGTGGACAATCCCAACTGGGCAATCAGCGAAGAGTACTTTTCCGCGCGCGCTGCGCAACGCCGGCATCGAAAGATGATTGCGCAAGCCCAGGCGGCGGGGATCACGCCTGATGCAACGGCGCGGAGGGACCAAGATATCGTGTCGGAGCGGCTGCGGGAACGGGTAAGGAGGGTAGGCAACGTGCCGTGGATGAGGCTGGATGAAGGGGCTGGGGATGCAAGGGAGCACGGCAGCAAGCAGATGTGGAGACTGCGGAAAAAGGCTTATCCTGCAGAATCGGGAAGTGGCAGTGACAGGGAATGGTGATCTCCGCTGTCTTGCATTTCCGTGCGATATGTTGACTTCAAAAGATACAACAGGCACCCAGGCTATTATGTATCATGGAAGACGACAAACGCTCGTATGTACTTGAATGCAGCTACAGTTTGTCTTTGGCGGTGCCAATGTCGATATAGGGGAAAATACATATTTAAATGAATGTGAATCAGGAAACATTTACAGCATAAAAACCCCGAGGACCAATGGCGTGCATTGTGATTTTATAAGCGTAGGCATGTCCAGAGCGCGAGGGAGCCCTATATTCGTCAATAGACGCTAACTAGCCAAACAGCCTCTGGGGGCTCTACCTTTCTATCTTGCTTCTTAAAACGTTCCCAGTCAACTCCGCCCTCACTACGCAGCTTAGAAATGAAGGTTTACGATCTGAATTTGCGAGCAACTATCACAAGAGAGATCTCTCTCACGACTTTGTGACAGCAGCTAAACAGGTCACCGTGATAAAGAAAAGGCGAAGCTGAGTCATAGCGAAGCAATAGTTAGTTATCTGCTTGTATCAGTGCCAGTGTCGGTTGGGACTCCAGGGTCAGTGAGATTCCAAGCCACCGAGCACACTGAGGAATCAGACTCCGTTTTTAGTAGAAAACAAATCAGCAACACCGCCCAACCAATGAATACGTGAGTTAAAAAAGAAAGAAAGAAAGAAGAAAGAAACAAAGAAAAGAAAAGGGGGAAAAATAAAAATTGTGTTATTTGCGGATGGATGTAACAAGGAAAACTCTCCTTGGCCGCCCGCGGAAACTGGCGGTTACATCTGTGAGTTCCCGATACTAGTGGGAACGGAAACCCCCAAAGTGAGGAGGAGGAGGAAAGAAAATAGTTTGATGACAGGTCATATTTTTTTTCTTTCCCCGGAATCAACATAGGTTTAAGTCGAAGATAGAAATAGGGGCAGATATCGAACCTGTCATCGATCAGCAAAAGCTTTTTGTCGCGATTTTGTATGCATGCAGCCGTGGCTGGGGTGTGGAACGTATGGAGATATTGCCTGAATCAGGGAAATAGAGACAGACACCTGAATACATTCTCGTCGAGTTGAATTCAAACAATTTTTTCTTTTTTTCCCCTGAATCTATCAAGAAAGGAGAAAAAGCTTCTCTGATGGAGAGCAATGCAGCAAGGGTAACCACCCATGCCGGGAAGAGACATGCAAACCTCCACGGCTGTCGTCTTAGCATGGCTGGAATCTAGAGATAGAGTCGGTGAGGACTGGTTCTGTTTCGATTCGCCGGATGAGACATCCGTAGGAGAAAAGGCTAACCAAACCCTCTTCCACGTCTCTCTCTCTCTCTCTCTTCCCTCAACACCGACCGATGGATAACTATCCCTTTGTTGAGATAAGGCTACAGGGGCGGTATTTAATGGCTGGCCCAACTGCGAGGTTTGTGGCCGATCAATCAATGCATGGGTATCCAACTTCTTTTTCTGAAGAATATGTCCCTCGGCGAGGCACGATCACTATGTTTTCCAAAGACCACGTTGGAAAAAAAGATGGCAAAATAAAATAAAAAATAAAACGTATTGACGGATCCAGCCACGCATTTCACATTCCACATTTCCATCAAACACATCACACCGCATACCGTTTTGTGAGATGTATGCAAAGCATGTACCTGCTTCGAAGCCATACCACACCGGCGGACATGCATCCGTCCACTATTTCTTTACTTCGTACTCCGTGGCACTGTTACTTATCTGCAGTGTTTATTGAACGCAGCGCTGCAACGGCCCGTCTGGATGGGTTTTTGCTCTCAGCCGCTGGCTTTCACATGCTGAAACAGTCCAGAGAAAAAAGCGGTATATCAGACAATAAAATGGCAAGACATAAAACTATATCTTGTGTCACATATCTTAGGAAACGGACGGGGATGGCGAAAAATAGAGGGGGATTCCAGATCTCAAAACTTGTGAAACTGAATGAATACAGGGGGGTTAGAGCCGCAAAACAAAATGTCTCGTGCATCCATCCCAATCCCATCCCGATCCCGTCAAATCATCGCTCTGCATCCAGAAAAATGTCTGGCCGATGATAACCCGCTGTTAACCATGCCCAGGGTGCCGGGAGTCAAGGAGATATTCCCGGTCAGCCTGCAACGAGGCTCGGCAGTTGGATGATGACATGGAAGTTTGCTTTGCGCTCACCTAAGGATATTATTTCACTGTTCGCCGTCTTGGTAAGGGCAGGGCCTTTTGCATTAATATTTGATAATCAGGTGTGGATCGCTGCCCAACAGACCGACACATTCATACATACATACGAGCGTTGGACATCGCGGGCGCTTCCTGTTGGTGTTTATTTATTCGCTTTCATGGCGACCAGGAGGAGATGGAGGGTGTGCGCAAATCCCCGCACTAAATTGTTAACTAACTTCCTTAACTCTTGACAAATAAATAAATAAATAAATAAATAAATAAATAAATAAATAAATAAAATCTACGAGCATAATATCATCCCGCGCGATGGAGGAGGAAGTAACCAAAGATCAGCCCTGGTGTTCCCAGCTGAAACCGCCCAAAAATAAGAAAAAAGCAAAAAAGACACTAGAACACCTTTTTCGAACAAAGCCCGAAGCCGATCCCTTCGACACGTGGAAAATGCCGTTTTAGGCCTGGAATGGTCGCTGGTCAGCTCTTGTCTCCTCGCTGTCCCCCGTTGGGCCGAGTCGTAGTAGGTAGTAGTTAGCGGTGGGGTCGGTCGGCGACCACACAAGAGCAAGAACAAGAACAATCCCATGCCCAAGCGACAGCATCAAGCCACCGCACCGTAATCGGCGCTCTGTCCAATACGGATTACAAGGTTACAATCCCTGGCGACTTAATCATTGCAGCTCCGGCGCCTTTCGGGTATTATGTACCGGGGTCTTTGCCTTGTTATCAACAAGTCCTTCCTTATTGCCATGATTCAATTCGTCTTGTTCTTCGGGTTGTTTGGTTACAGGCAGTCAGGTCAGTCAGTCACCCTCGGCTCTTCTCAATAATAATAATAACCCGTGGACCACGGGCCATCCGTCGGAACGCAAGGTTGGAAAACGGGAAAATCCTCGTGGTGGTGGTGTGGTGTGGTCGGGCGGGTCCACATACTCCGTTAGTTATTCCTTAGGTGGAAATAAATATAAGGAAGAAAAACATACAGGCATCAGAAAAATGTTCAGAAACGTGGACAAGAAACAGCTACTTGCTCAGAACGAGCCAAAAGAACTACAACTCTGCAAAGCAACCGTGCGTGGCACAGAATAATATTATGATGTCAGTCCTGGCTAACGTTAAAACTAGATATGCCGATTCGACGGGGCTTGCAACGGTCGGAAGAGGAAGAAGCGGATTGAAGTAATCCGTACTGCTGAAAAGTAGTCGTAGTAGTAGTGACAATAGCTCTTGTGTCCCCTATGAAACCCGTACCTGCTAACAAGGGGGCGCTCCTGGGTCATTTCCGCACGCTGAACCCCGCCAGAGAAAATATACAGTTTCCCTCTCTTTATTTTTTCTTTTGTGCATGTCCATACAGTTGTGCTCCCTCCACGTTTCATCATCACCATGTCGCATACGGTGAGGTGAGGGAATAATAACCTAACTACAGAGGCTTAGTGACGCATAAAAGGATTGATTATCTATCGGAGATTATCTGGGAGCATCTACTCCGTACAATGGGATCAAATGCTTCATGTAAAAATATAACTGGACATGTCCTCCCGACCAAGATGGTACATACAGTTTCACGGATTTCGCAGACATTGTCCGAAAGGTGAGGGTTAGTTAATTTGTAATAATTATGCTAACAAGGAGTTATCTTACCTGGATTCTGAGGAGAACAACAATCCCCACATTGCGCAAACTGAGCCCCCGGGAAATAATAATCAGAGAAAATAATATGGTTTTTTCCCCGTACGCTTCTCTTCCCACAGCAATCGCAAAAACCGGGGGGAGGAAGATAACAGGAAGTTCGCGAGCAACACTTCCAGTAGTAATAATGATATGAAGACGAGCTACTTCGAATAACTAACAGAGGTTGAATATTCTCGCCAAGCTCCCGCCGTCACCCGCCGTGTTATGTACACTTGTATTAATGTACGTAAGGTATTCTTATGATTGTTAGCGTCTAGCCCCCCAAACACAGCTTCCATAAGCTCGGAGCCGGCCCCTACTTCCTACTTCTGAGTGGAGGCGGCAGATGAAGAAGGATCCACTCTCCACTCCTTCTGGAATTGTTCTGCGTTCCAAAATCCGATTACAGTTTAGACTTCTGCTGGATGGGCCTGGGCCACACAAAAGTTACCAAGAGTGCATACAATACCTGAATGGCCGCGGGCCTCCGTGTGGGCCACGGCGAAAGGCAGAAGAAAAAACAGGCCATTGCGGGTTATTCCGATCATGAAGTAAGATATATTTGATTTGAGTTGATTGGTTGGCTTCGTTCAAAGTTGATATTCTGACATACGCTGCGTATTATTATTCATGTGAAAATGTGCCTGGGTAACGAAGTTTATTGAGAACAAATAACATCTTGACTTCCCTAGCCTGTACGGATTACTGCCATGTGAGGGCTTCTTTTCCAAAAATCAATGTGTGGCCAGCTAGACAATTTCTATTTTTATCCTTTCTTTTTCTTTTTCTTTTTCTTTTGTTCAAAAGCAAAGCGGTCAAAGTCAGTGTAAGTCAGTCCACGGTTTCGTGCATATGACAACCTGCCTCTTTCATACAGACATATAGAGCTTGTGATACACGTACACGAATTGCTACATGTATGTATGTAGCTGCAGATGGTCAGAATATATTGATAGTTTTCGGCCAACGGCGTAGATGTTCATCGCACATTACGCTGGACTGTACTCATGGCAAATGACAGGGTGGTGGCGTGCTCAAAACATGTCCCTTTGTACAACACTATTTCTATGAACTTTCTATGGAAAACAGATCACTCATAGGTAGAGAGCAACACGCGGAGAGAGAGGCAAGATCAAACAGGAAAAAGTGGTCTTATTAAGCATTAGCTATATAAGTTGTGCAGGTCTCTGTTCCAAGAACAGGTTTTGATCCATTACATGCATAGAGATCAATCGCGGCTGTTATTTTACAGATAGGGGCAGTCATGAGGCACGATGGGAAAGAAAAAGAAAAGAAAAGCAGGAGAAAAAGAAAAAAAAAAGAAAAAGAAAAGAAAACTGAGAGATTGCTATTCTCGGTTGGCTCATCCCCTTTTTGTTTTCCTTTTTGGTTTCCTTTAGCGCTTTTTCTTGCCTGCTTGCTCTTTCCCCTTCCCCTTCCCGCTCCGTATCAACGTGTTCGTTATTCGAGATGTCCTGCCCCGATTATCACATCACCACCGCCTGTGAATGTTACAGCGCTGGATGGAGGACTTGCTCTGCTGCCCTGCTTTGTATGTATGTATGTATGTATGTATGTATGTATGTATGTACTCCGTACACCAGGCTCGGATGGGATTATTTATGCTGTCATGATTTTCCGGCATCGCATCGTATCGTATCTTGAAACTTGATTCCATCCCCGTCCGTCCCCCTGCAACCCTACAACCCTGTAAACTGTAGAGCTATGTCTGACTAGCGCATGGATATGAATCATAGTGGTTATTAGAGGTGGGGGGAAAGAATGAAAGAATGAAGGACTGCTAGGAGGGTGCTAAGAGTGGGATGGCTCGCCCTGCTCCGGAGTTACAGGTTTCGAGGCTTCTTGCATGCTACATAGTTAACACTTATTAAATATTATTAACTACTTGCTTCTGCTACAGCTATCGATGGCAGCCCAGTGCAAAGTAACTAACTGCTTATCCTTTTAGATAGAATAGAGCAAGCCACCGTAAGCCACCGCCAATCTAGCCAGAGAAGGGAATCTGGAACCCACGACCAGACTAGACCGGATCAACCAGGCCTGGCCTGGCCCAGCGGGTGGTGTAGATTGGAAGGTACTGTATCAAAGCTGTTTGCGAAGAGCATATTACTAATAGTCTGTAGTAGGTGAATGGCCAATAGAGGACAGAGTAATAAGGATGTATTGTATAAGCCCTGGTTTGAGGAGAGGGATAAAAGAGAGAACGAACGAAAGCCTGATGAAGCCCAACACAACGCAACGCCGGCGCCATCCCTGCTTTTCTGCAACTTTGCCGTTTCCACTGCTCCGTGGCAGATAGAAGATGGAACAAGAAGGGAGGTTGGAATTTTGCTGGTATTTGAGTTTCTGTTGCGGGGGGGTGCATATTTGAGTATTTTACTATCATTTCAACTACGCTATCGATGTGGTTTTATTCGGCGATTAACCTCTCCATGCGGCTAAAAATAAGTGACAGCCAGCCGGATTTCATTCAATACACGAAGAGAAGAATACGCAGTGAAGAGCTCTTTTATTATTTCATATTATTTATGATTTATTACTTCCTATTTTGTCTATTATATTTAAAACCCTCTGGCATCCTCTTCATCAACAGAGTTAACCTTTTTTTTATTTATTTTTTTTTATTATTATTATTTAAACTTTGTCACATCGCCCCGAGGCGAGTCTCGCCCACTTTTCGCTCTGCTCTGGATTTTCTCGCAGCTCTCTTTCGTTCCCCCGTCACAATCCACCACATCCACCACATCCACCACCTCCCATATCCCTGCGACCAATCCGCCCACGCTGTTTCTCACCATCCCCGGCGGCGACTCCACCGCCCTTGTTCTCGCAGCCGGTTCGCGGGTGCTGGTTTACAATTATATCATCGGCTCCTCTCCCGTGCTTCAACCAACGGCCAGTCCGTCTGCTTCCTCCAATTCGAGCTCTATCTCACCCTCAAACCTCCTGGAGAGACGACTTCTGCTCGTCCTCAATCCATTTGTTTTATTTTGTTTTTAATCTTTTCATCCTCTCATCTGCCTCCACATCTTCCTATCCATCTATCTATCCCTTAGCTATTCCTTTTGAAACTATGTCTCAATGTGCAGCATGGCGTCGTGATTCTCCCACCACATTTTAGTCCTACTCGGCCCTTTCGCCATGGATTTCATTGTAAGTCCCTTTCATTTCTGCTATCTTATCCTACAATCCGTTGGCTTCTTTGTGCCATTGACCCCCATCCCTCTGCTTTGCGTGCTGGGAGGACCATGGCCGTTGTGGTCTATCTTCCTTGACGATGGACGTGGCGACCACACACGGCCATCCGTGATGTGATGCCACTACTTGCCCGTCACGTTATATCTATGATTTATGTCCCTCTGCAACGCTGTGTCATATCTGGACACATTCCACGGGCTTCTTGTCTTTCCGAGCATAGCCCAGTCATCGAAACACCGCAGCGATACACAGCATCGCGTACATGCGCCTCGTCTCCTTTTCTGTGGCACATACGCTGCTTAATCCCGCATATTACCCGCGACGACTTCACTTTTTTTATTTATTTTTTTTTCTTGCTTTGACTTGGAGTTATTTCTCCCTGGTTTACTGACCGGCTGTTCGCGTTTACGATTTATAGCTATCCTTGACGCACTTCTGCGAAGTGCATGGCCCGACGTCCGTCCTCTGTTCCCAAGTGATACCCTCTTCCTGCGCGCAATGTTACCCAGACACCTATGACATCTCACCCAGCGAAACTCCCTTGTCCTCTCACGCCGCTTCCTCCTCCCTACATTCCCGTGAGGCTGGTCGACCTGGAAAACCCGATCGGCAATCTATAACGCCACCGGATATCGGCGTCAGCAGCTCGCTAAACGGCTGCTCCTCGTCGAACCTCGATCCCCTACCTTCACCTCTTGCTTCAGCCCCAACGTCCAGCCAGCGAATAGAAGACCATCCCTGGTTCTTGAACCGGTTATTAGGCCGCGCTGATACAGACAGGCTTAGTCGCATTGCTCGTGCCGATAGTGAAACCTGCGCAAGCTGCAGCCTAACAGTCCCAAAGGGAGTAAGCAAACAGCTTCCACCCGGCGGGCCGGGAACTTTGAAGGAAGATGGCAAAAGTAGTAATGGAAGTCCTGTCCTACGCTCCAGGGAAGTTGTGTACTCCTGTAGCGGATCGCGGACGGATTATGATATAGAAGCCCACCAACGCCATTCATCCCCAGCTTCACTCCACTCCTCCGCCTCGTCGGAAACATCATCATGCCATACACATATCGTAAACTATCTATCCCTACGCGGACCGCCAAATCCCGACGACTATGCGCTTCTACGTAGCGCTTCAATCCGAACACTGAGCTGTGAGCTCCTCCCTCGCGGGCTCTCATCTGGGCCCTTATCGTTCGGCGACTCCTCCGCCGGCTACACTATCGCTTATGTCTTTCGCCTCCCAGACCCCATGGCTCGCGGCAAACGCCGCAGCTATGCGCTCATTGCCCTGGCAGGCAAGGACGCTGGAAGGGCCTTCCGCGCTTCACCAGTTATCTGGCGCGTTTTCGGCCGCATTGCTGCGAGTATCGTAAATGCTGCTGAGCGGCACCAGGACTCGGAAAAGCGCAAGGAAGCGGGCGCGGTTCCTACAGCTGGCGTTGGCGCCGCGATTACTGCCAGTATGGCCAATGGACGCAACTACACGCCCATTTCCTCTTTCCTAACCGGCCGAACCCTGGATCCAGACGGCCAACCGCGCCGCGCGGGCCAGATTCGCGCGCGCAATCTTTCAGAAATCGTGGGGAACGAATACATCTTTACAGAATTGCATGCGCAATTTGTCGCGTTGCTCCAGCAGCTGTGTGCCATGTTTGGCGGACCCCGTATCCCGGACGATCGCTCGGTGTCCAGCTCGTTTGAAGAGGAGGACACTTTTTCCCCCCGTCGACAGTCATTGTCCGGGGATTGCGAGAAGGGGTCTACTGGCACTGTCGCGACCGCTGCCATGTCGAACGGCCCTGCCAGTACCAGTAACCCTGGACGTGGTTACGATTCCTCTTCTGTCATTCTCACCCCCGCCCCTAAACCAATACCCATATCGCATCGCGGACGACAGCTAGCAGCCTAAGGAAGGTTGAGCGTCCTGCCTCCTTGATTGAATTGGATCTTCCATCCACCAAACGAAATATTTCCATCTCCTACGCTATCTAACTTTTATCCGTTTTCAATGTTCCCTTTCTCATATTTCATTTCTGTTGCATACAACCATATACCCAGCCCATATCTCTTTCGATTTAGCCCGTTTTTTTAAACACATTTTTTCTTTTTTATCTTCCTTTTCCGGGTTTCTCTATCATCGAACACATTTTTAACGCGATTACGGCTTTACTTTGCATATCACAACAACCACATCACCTACTTGAACCTCGAAACACCGAATCGAATTACTGAGTATACACTCCCACCCAGGCAAGAATTGCTTGCCCTCTACCTGCCCACCTCCGCGCCCGCATACCATTCCCGCCACACTCCCAGCCATTTATATATATACATATGCATATATATATATCCATATCTAATCACCTTACGATTCCATCTTCTTTCACTTCTCTGAACATAATTGGCAACCTCATTCCCTCCCCACGACTCCTACCTACCTCGTACCCATCTACCTCGCCCTATCGCAGGGGGAATATTTGTCCTCCTTAATTCTCCGCCGGACCAAACGCGAACATCCGACCCCCAAACCTCCTTTTTCGCCTGTGAGGGGAGATGGACGGGTGTGAAAAATCACGCCCAGCTTCGATGAGGATGACGATGATGATGAAACCACTCTACTCCCCTCTCCTACCGTCGATAATAAGAACCTCCTGCCCTTTCTTGCCCTTATCCTAACAGCCGATGACCGTTTCTGTTATAATTTTTCATATCCCTTCTTCCATTTCCTGCGAATTTATATCTATGCATATCTCCAGAGTGTGTTTGTGGCGGTGGAGACAAACGGTGGTTACATCGTCATCATCATCTATCTTCTTTGATCCGCGATGCGTCCTTTATCTACCCACCTTGTTTTCGCGAAGATTATTTATATTCATTTCTTTTTTTCACATTTTTTTCATTTATTTTTAACTTGGGTTTTTTTCATTTCTTTTCTGCTTATTATCAACAGAAGAGGCAGGAGGATGGACGTGGAGGAGGATGTACGCTTTACATGAAATCGGTCCCTTTCTCCCATGTCCTTATCCTCCCACGACGATTCCCTGCCATTCGACACATCAAGTTATTTAATATAGAGGGAAGAGAAGATGGTGGAATATTCTTTTTTGGTTTGGGTTTCTTTCCTTTTCGTTTTATTAATCTCTCTTTTCTCTCTTTGTTTTACTTCGGAGTTATCATTACATTTTCATCATCTTCAACATCATCACCAAAGGAAGAGATGGATGGTATGGAATGGGATGGGCTGAGATAACGGAACCGGCGAAATATGGAGCGTCTTTTTCAACTTGATTTTATATATAGAATTATTTTTAGGGAACTTTTTTTTCTTCTCTCCTTTTTCAACCGCCCTTCTTCAACTACCTTTTATTCTCCTTTGACTCATCAAATAAATAGTCCTTTTTAGTTTTGTATTAGCAGTGTCGTATCGCGGGTCTTATATAGGTAGATTAGGGTAGGTTTCAATGATTGTCTTAGCAATTGAAAATTTCTCCCACTTGTCTCTTACAATATGAGTACACCGGAATAAACTACTCGTGCAAAAGTTACCTGATCAGTTTTGTACGTATGGACTGGAGTTAACTTACCACTTTCTGTAACTAACTACTATACATCTTCCTACTATCTCCTCAATGCCCTTCTTTCCCCCATGCCCACCACGGCAAAAATTGTTTTCAAACCTTTTGCAACTAGCCTATGAGGCCAATTTCAATTACAACTGCAATTACAATTGCTAATGACTATGAGTTCTGGAATCCGTTTCCGGTTCCAAAAATCCTTTCAATAAATCCCCTCTTCATTCTCTCCCGGTCTTCCCGCATATAACATCATGTCCCCTCCATTGTCCC
The DNA here is from genome assembly GCA_018296065.1 of Blastomyces percursus. Classification (NCBI taxonomy): domain Eukaryota; kingdom Fungi; phylum Ascomycota; class Eurotiomycetes; order Onygenales; family Ajellomycetaceae; genus Blastomyces; species Blastomyces percursus. Next base: position 15,808 of record JAFEJD010004534.1, read on the forward strand.
CTCCCCTATTTCTCTTTGCCTCCCTCCTGCCCTCATCTTCATTCGTACCTCCCTTTGAATAATTTTTATTCTAATTTTTAGGTTATTTTCGTGTACCTGGCACCTACCCGACGCCCGCTTCGCTTCCACTATTATCGAGGACATCCTGACGCAAGCCACAGGTTCCGGGGTTCACAGGAGCTACCTACCAAAGCAAAGCCAAATAAGATGAACCGGCGGGGCGGTATTATTATTGTGTTCTTGTCTTCCTTCCTTCCGGCCCCGCTCTCGGCCGGCCCTGGCTGTTATCAGCGTTTTCTGGCCCTTCGTTTGTCATCCACGGGTATTATATTGTTAGGCCACGGGGGCAAAAGAGCTCATTCACCCCCTCTGCCATACAACTGGTAGAAGAGGACGGACCGTCCAAGCCAAGCCCCTCCAACATATATAGCATGAGTAGTCAGTTAGGCCGGATAGACCCCAATGCTTCCAGCGCGTAGTTTTGATTTGTTATTGTTTTATATGATTTGATGGGATGGGGGGACAACAAACAAGTTCTGGGCTGGAAAAGCTTCGATCAGACACCCGAGCCCTGGAGGGCGTCCTAGTAACCTACCCGGACCGGACCGGAAAAGGTAAGTTTATTTTATACCTTCTTTCTTCTCATCTCTCCCTTTGGGGAGAAAAAAAAAGAAAAAAAAAAAGAAAACCGTATTACTCTCGCCTGATTGGGGAAATTTTGATAGGGAGAAGAGGAGAGGTTATGGGCCCTTCGCCTTCCAAACTGATGTCCTTTTACCACCTCCAACGTCCTGCCCGATGATGAATGAATGGAGGGGATAGCAGTAAGGCGCATCCGCAGACTCCCGTGGTCTCCACCGCCTCGTCTTCGACGCTTGAGAAGTTGAAGCCACAGATACACTCTGTCTGCTCTGGATCCGGATCAATGGAGCTACTGAAATGGAAATAGGTCAATGAGTGTAACTTGTCAACCGGGATATCGTGCGAGGCGTAGCAAGATGATTTCTCCCCGCTGCGCTCCCAGGAGGGAGGCTCGGCCCAAGCGACAAGGGAGGGAGGGCTGGATCCTGCTGATTGAAATTGTTATAAGGCATTATTGCGTGTCCTAAAGGAACCCATGATATTGCAGCTGGTCACTGAATTGAATCCGTGAGTTCATGACTGTAAAGTGAATGTAGATTTTCTTCTCTTATACTGTCTCTCCATAACGTCGGTGATAGTGAGCCAGACTGAGGCACCTGAATTCAATTGAACTAACTGGCTTTAGATACGTGCCAACTATAAAGATATGGGTTTTTAACATGCTTATTCTAGTTGAACAGGAATATACCCGGTCTATAGTCATGAAATAAGTGAGAATAAAAAGTGCCTGGAATGCAACTTCTGCTACAAATATAGAGAGAGCGAAGGCAGAGAATGAGAGGCCATTGGCCCACACGAGCTAATGATTAGAGAAATGAAGAACGATAAAATATTTCATCAAAGGTTTCTTTGCAGCAAACAATTGAAGAGAAGCTTTTTCTGAGGACGAAGCGGGGCAGGCACGGAATGACGTCACAACCCTAATCTTATCAATCTGATCGTGCTGGATCATATGATATTAATGTTTGCTTCTGTGGAATGATACTACGGCCACCATAGTCACGTGTCCCCCATTATATCGTGTTCACTTAGTTTAAGTAGGATATAATGCACATTATCTATGAGGTTATGAGACCCTCTACTACGCTGCGTTAGTACTATTGGTTAGTGTGTATTGAAGGGTGCTTAGATCCATTCCTTCGCATATTGCTGTCAAATGGTTAATCTACGATCGGGCAGTGCGCCGGATTTGACGAAAGATTACGTCCCACCGCATACGTAGGAGACGCCCGATAACGAGGTTAAGAACGAGAGCGGGTCCTTACCGACACCTCCGACAGCCCGGCGGAGGCCTACGGAGGCCCGTGAGTTTACATCGGAAGAATCAGGCAGTGAATTTGAGGATCCGATGTCCGATCGCTCAGCTCCGGTCAGCGAGACCGTGAGGATGCGGAGACAGTCCGTATGAGGCTGGAGGTCGTGAGGCTTCAGCATGAGATTGAGAGACTGAGAGCCAGTAGAGATGCAGGCCCTGCGGGTGGTGACTTGGATGCAGATGTAGATGACTATCTGCAGCAGAAGGGAAGAACGCCTTCTATTATGAAGATCATCGAGCAGTTTAAGCAGCAAGTGAGGCTTATTGCAGAGCCTGTACGACTCCTTGGTTCTGTGAACTATCCAACGTGGAGAGAGGATGTTCTTCGAGCTGTTGAGCATTCTGAAACCGACGATATTCTAGGCAATAAGGAATTGAGTCCTGCTGAGGGGGCTAGCCTCTGCATGCAGCGGCTCTGGAGGGAAAGAAATAGTTGGCTCTATGGATATATGTGGTCTTCTATTTCTGTGCAGGCGAGGGCTCACTTTACATTGCCAAAGGACATCTTTGCCTATATGCTGTGGTCTGTGGTAGAGGAGACCTTTGCTGAGAGAACCGCCGTCCGGCGAGCTCGATTGTTTGAGGAACTCACAGGCTTG